>CAUYQG010122235.1:0-20732 GCA_963574415.1 Tarsius wallacei | reverse complement strand
CCTTTTTTTTGCGTCAGAGTCTCACTCTGTCGCCCAGGCTAGAGTGCTATGGCATGCTCATGGCCACCCCCAGCATCGACCTGCTGGGCTCAGGCGATACTTCCACCTTAGCCTTCCAAGTAGCTGGAACTACAGGCATGTGCCACCACACCTGGCTAATTTTTAAATTTATTGTGGAGACAAGATCTCACCAAGTTGCCCAGGCTGGTCCATGAATCCCTGGGCTTCTCAGACAATCCTCTCACCTCGGCCTCCCAAAGTGTTGGGATTATAGGCATGAGCCACCATGCCAGGCCTTGAAGTTTTGTATTTAAACTGCATACTTTATAAGCAGCATATTATTTTTTTCCCTTTATTTTATTTTATTTTTATTTTTTGAGTTGGAGTCTCACTCTGTCGCCCAGACTGGAGTGCAGTGGCCGCCGCTGGCCACCGCAGTCTCGACCTGCTGGGCTCCGGTGATCCTTCCACCTCAGCCTTCCAAGTAGCTGGAACTACAGGCGCGCGCCACTATGCCCAGCTAATTTTTTGATTTATTGTAGAGATGAGGTCTCGCCAAGTTGCCCGGGCAGGTCTCAAACCCGCGGGCTCAGGCAGTCCACTCACCTCAGCCTCCCAAAGCGTGGGATTACAGGCTGAGCCACCGAGCCTGGCTCTTTATTTTATTTTAAAGATGTGGGGTACAAGTCAGGTTTAGGTACATAAGTGGTCTATGTATAGGTGAAGTTTGGGCCTCCCACTGCTCCTCACTTCCCCTGGTTTAGGATCAGGTACCTTAGCGATGTTATGTACCCTCTCTCCCATGGCAGTGTCCTGCTACTGCCAATCCCTCTCTTGTAATATTGTGATAAATGTTCACCACCCACTTACGAGTGAGAACATGTGGTATTCAGTTCTTTGTTTCTGTGATAGATCACTGAGTATGATAGACTCTAAATCTATCCAAGTTGCTGTGAAGTCCATAATTTTGTCCTTATTTATGGCTGTACCATCGTGTACATATGTGGTATATATGTACCACATTTTTTTATCCAGTCCACTTTTGATGGGCAGCACTGCTCTATAAATGTCAATTGGATTCTATTAGTTGATGATTGTCTTAGTCTGTTAAGGCTGCCATAACAAAATGCCTTAGATTGGGTAATTTATAAATAAGAGAAATTTTATCACAATTCTGGAGACTGAGAAGTTCATAACCAAAGCACCAGCAGATTGGTATCTAAAAGGCACTTTACTGGATGGCAGGGATGACCAAGCTTCCTTGGGCCTCTTTTATAAGGTCACTAATCCCATTCGTGAGGGCTTCATTCTTGTGACCTAATCACCCCTCAAAGGCCCTACCTCTTAATATCACCACTGTAGGGTTAGTTTTCAACATAGAAATTTGGGGGGAAGACAAACATTCAGACTATAGATTTTGGTGTTGTTGAGCTCTTCTATATATATTCCTTGCTGATGTTCTGACTAGTTGTTCTATCAATTGTTAAGACCGGGGTGTTGGTGCCTACAACTATTAATTCCAGATTTGTCTATTTCTCCTTTAAATTCTATTAGTTTTTACTTTACTTATTTTACAGCTCTGTTGGTTTGTCCATACACATTTAGGATTGCAATGTCTTCTTGGTAGATTGACCCTTTTATCATTATATAATATTCCTTTCTTCCTTGGTGATTTTCTTTATTCTGAAGTCTACCTTGTCTAAAATTAATATAGCCACTCCTGTTTTCTTTTTATTAACATTTGCATGATATATCTTTTGCCATCCTTTTACTTTCATCCTACATATATCATTATATTTTAAGTGAATTCCTTGTAGATAACATTTACTTAGGTCATGTTTCTTAAAAGAATTACTCTGTCAATCTCTGTCTATGAATTTGTATATTTAGACCATTTGCACTTAATGTAATTATTGATATATGAGGGCTTAAGTCTATGGATTTATTTTTAACAAAACTATTTTTCTGTTGTTCTGTTTTCTGGTTCTCTGTTTTTTCCCTTGTAGGTTAGTTGAACATTTTTAACTCAATTTAGTTTCTCATTTAACTCCTTGTATACATTTTAGTGATTGTTCTTAGTATTCCACTACACGTACATAACTTATCACATTCTACTGGTGTCAACATTTTTCTACTTAGAGTTAATTGTAGGAACCTTACTTCCCTTTTTGTTCCTTTGCTCTCCTCCATTTAAAATAAAATTGTCTTAAATATTGTTTTTCTTTATACATTGAGGACAACTTTAGTGTTATCATTTTTGCTTCAATCATCAAACATAATTTATAAAAATCACAAGGAGAAGTATTAGTTTGCTAGAGCTGCTATAACAAAATACCACAGACTGGGTGGCTTAAGCAACAGATGTTTTTTTTCTCCCAGTTCTAGAGGCCAGAAGTTCAAGAGCAAGGCATTGACAGTTTTGTTTTCTTCTGAGACCTCTGTGCTTGGCTTGTAGATGACCACTTTAGATGACCACCTTCTTGCTGTGTCTTCACGTGATGTTTCTTTTGTATGAGAACATATCGGTGTTCTAACATCCTCTTCTTATAAGGACACCAGTCATACTGGATTAAGCCCCCCCCCCCCAATATGGTTTCATTTTACCTTTATTGCCTCTTTAAAGGCCCAATATCCAAATACTGTCATATTCTGAGGTACTGGGGGTTATGCCCTTACTATATGAATTTTGAGGGGACACAGTTCAACACATAACAGAAAGTCTATTGTTTTCACCCATTTTTTAAACTCTTGTTCCTGTTTTTTTTTTCTAGTGTTTTCAGATTTCTTCTTTTACAATTTCCTTTCTGCTTTTAGAACTTCCTTTAGCCGTTCGTTTAAAGTAAATAGGTCTGCTAGCCACAAATTCTCTTAGTTTCCTCCCTCTGACAATGTCTTGATTTCTCATCATATCTGAAAGTATTTTCACTGGATATAGAATTCTGATTTGGCTGTTACTTTGTTACAGCTGTTGAAAAATCGTGTACAACTTCCTTCCAGCCTCCATGGTTTTTGATGAGATTTTCTGTCATTTTATAGGACATGCATCATTTTTCTATGGCTGCTTTCAAGATTGCTTTTGTCTCTAGTTTTTACAAGTTTGACTATAATGTGTCTTAGCATGGATTTCTTTTTTTGTTTGTTTTGTTTTATGTTCTTTGAGTTGGAGTCTCACTCCACTGCCCAGACTGGAGTGCAGTGAATTTCATTTTATTATGTTTTGAGTTCACTTAACATCTGGAATTTCTAGGCTTATGTCTTTTGCCGAATTTAGGGAAATTTAAGCCATTTTTCTCCAAATAATTGTTCAGTCCCATCTCTTTTCTCCTCTTCTTCTGAAATTCCAATGACACGTGGTTTAGATCTCTGAGACTCTATATTTTTCAGTTTACTATTTACATTAGGTATTTTCCATTGTTCTATTTTCAAGTTTACTGATTCTTTCCTCTGTCTTCTGCTATTGAGCCCATTCATTGCATTTCTGAATCTGGTTATTGTATTTTTCATTTATAAAATTTCCATTTGGTTCTTCTTTATAGTTTCTATTTTTTTACTGAGAATTTTTATTTCTTTGCTAGGACCTTCTTTTTTTTTTATTTATTTCAAGCATTTTTGTAATTGCTTTTTGAAACACTTTTATGATAGTTGCTTTAAATTTTTTTCAGATAATTCTAACATCTGTGTCATCATGTTATTGGTATCTGTTGATTATCTTTTGTCATTGAAGTGGAGATCATCCTAGTTCTTGGCACAATGAGTTATTTTTTATTGAAACTTGTGCTTTTTAAAAATTTTTAATGAGACTCTTTGTCTTATTTAAATCTTTTGTTTAGCAGGGCTTCCTCTAACACTGCTGTGGTAGGGAAGGAAGGATGCGGCTTTGTTGCTGCCATGCTTGGATTAAAGCCCAGGTTCTTTACAAGCCTTCGTTGATACTCAGGAGGAACATTGTTCAAAGTCCCAACTCTTCACAAGGGCTCTGATATCACCCCAGCAAGTGGAGGTTGGAATTCCTCATTACCACAGGTGGAAAGTCCAAGCTCCCCTTGTGGTTTCCACTAACACCATGGAAGGAGAATTTTATTATCTCTTGGTGAGGATAAAAATCTCAGCTCCCCACTCAGCTTCTCTGATACCATCCTGGCAGGGAATGGTGTGGGGTTGGGGTGTATTGTTATAGCCTGGCCACGGTAAAAGTCTAGCCTCCTTACCTGGACTCTGCTGACAGCGATACAAGTGAGGCCACAGTTTTTTCTGTGGTGTTAGGTTGGAGTTTTCTGTCTTGCTACTTTTCCCATCTCCTGGACCTTTGTTTAGAGAGAGCAGGTTTTTCTAGGGCTTTTAGTGTGTTTGCACCTGTAAGTGTTTCTGGATTGCTGCTTTCTCTAACACTCAGTCTTGAATGTATGTGATTCAAAGTAAACCCAGGGGACTCACTTCTGTACAATTCCTTAGGGCCCAAGGTCTCTAGCTGGACTTCCCTCTTTTCTACATCTTGGAGAGTCTTCTTGTTTTTTTGTTGTATATGTAATTGCCATGGTTTTTGGCTGTATTTAGTGAACAGAATATGGAAAAGTATGTCTATGACACCTTCCTGAAAGTAAAAGTTCCATAATTACAAATAGATTTTTATGTCTTTGACTTGACCCTGCAGCATTTGACTCTGTTGATTCACCTTCCTTTTTGAAACTCTCTTACTTTAGATTATTACCTCACTCTCTGTTTTTCTTCCTAATTCTCTTGCTGTTCATTCTTAGTCAACATTATGGGCTCCTTTTCCTCTGTCAATTTGATACATTTTGAGGTTTCCCAGATTTCACCATCAAATTTCTAATTTCTTACTCTATATCCTATCATATTTGACTCTCAGATCTAAATATCAAGCTCAGATCTTTTTGTCATGCTCTCCATGCATATCTCCAATTGCTTATAGGACATAAACACCTGGATACTATACGTATATCACAAACTTAACATGTCAAAAATTAAGCTCATCATTTTTCTCCTCAAACCTTCTTTTTTTGGCCTGCATTCTTGAATTGGTGGCAAGAGATAATGGTTAATGATGTGCACTCTGGAATCTAAATTCAAATCCACGTTCAGTTCATTACTAGCTTCACAGCTATGGACAAGTTATTTAATTTTTTCAGTGCACTAGTTTTAATATCTGTAAAGTAGGATAGTAACTACCTCACAGATTAAAGAGTGAATTATTATGACTTAAATTTTTTCAAAGGCTAATATTATTTTTCAGGATCCAATCCAAACTTATTACCATAACAAATAAGGTTTAGTCCCATGTATTAATACCCTTTCTGTCACCTCCTCCTCTATAATTGCCAATATGCAGTCTATACTCTGCCCTACTAAACTTGCAGTTTTAAAAATATATCATGTTCTTTCAGTCCTACTGCCTGAAATGTTTTGTCCTGCCCTTTTAAAGTAACTCTTCTTATCTTTTAAGAAGCTATTCAAATGCTTAAGATCAAGCTGCTGAAGAGCCTTTCTTGATTCATTTAACACTTACATAACCCTTACTCTACTCCAGGAAGTATTCGAAAAGCCCATTTTACGCCTACAATTCCATAGGTGGGTGCATTATTATTCCCATTTCAACACTAAACAGAGTGAGACATAGAGGGACCACATAACTAGGAAGAGGCTAAGTGAGTCTAACACTCTAGGTTGATTGACTCCAAACCCAGGTTTTCACTGACTACCCATTCTATGTGCTTCCACATAATTCTAAGCACATCTCTAACTTGGCATTTCTTCATTGGTCTTATTATTGTTGGTTTCCCTTACAATACACAGAGGTTGAGGGCTGTGTTTTTTATCCCAGTGTCCAGCACAAGACCTGGCCTACTAAGTGTTTGCTGGGTGAATGAATGGAATGATGAGTTATATGAAACAAGATGAAATGTAACTGGAATGAATGTAAGTGATTGCTCCTGGGTCTCAAGGACCAACTGTACAATGCAAGATGAGGAAATGTGTCTTCACACCAACCTGTGTGAAAACCATGTAGATTTGTGGTTTGACAATGCCCCCATTTGAGCCAAGAATGGGATGTGGCTGTCAAAATTCTAAAGGCACAGCACCCTTCGCTAGCTCTATCCTTCACAGCTAGAGTCACTGCAAGCTCAACCCTGCCCTTCTCGTGTGCGAAAGCCTTTAGTACATTTCAAGTCTATAACAGCATCAAGTGGAAGTTACATACAAATTTCAAAAACATCAAAATGAAAAATGACTGAGAACCATTGTAAGATGCCACTGATTTGAAGACTCATTCTGTTTTCAAAGAAAAGAAGTGCATGCATCTTAAATTTGATGAAATATTAGCAGTATCTGCATCCTTAGCCCCACCACTTGGTGGCACCTAAAATAGCCTTACTAGCAATTCATTGGCAGTGCTAGGGCTAAACACAAAGTTTTTGTATAACTTCTGAGTTACAATACTTCCTTTCCCTTTCCCATTTCCTCCAACTTCTCTATGTTAACCCAGGCAATACAACAGGGTGTCTGTCTGCCTGCATGTCCTTCTTAAAACTGGAGTCCTCTGGCTCTAGAGCCCTACTCCAAATCTTAGGCCATATGGATGAGGCTGGACCCAGATCTCTGAACCTTCCAGTCCCTAAGTAGAGTCTATAGTGAACAAGTTAATAGTCCAGAAGCCCCAGACTTTGAGAACCCCTCTACTCTTTAGGCTTCTGAGACTCAGTCAGCTTTTCCTGATGGTCTGGGCTTGCCTCACCCTTTGGGCACTATGCGTTAGACCTGCTGGTGGCCCCTCAAAGGCTAGCCTCTGCAGCCCAGTTAATGTCCCCCGTACTGCTCTGCTCTGCTTATGAAAAGCAGCCTCACAGCTGCGACAAGAGCAGCTCCAAAAAACACTTCATTATGGCTTGAAGCCTGCCGCAGTGCTTAAAGCACATTCGCTGCTTGATTATCAGCCTGTGGATCATTTATTTTGTGAATTATCTGTGGTCATTTAGAGTCCTAGTTTGCCCCTCCCCCGATTGCAGAGAGGCTGCATCCAGGCGCCTCCACTCTCAACCACCAGGCTCCTCCTCCCTTTGCCAACAATTCTTGTGTGCTCAGGAAATGCTAACTCATTCTAATATCAGCCCAGGAAAAACAGAATTAGGGGCAGAGGTAGCCGTAAAACAAATTCTTAAATGCATCTCCAAACTGAAGGAGGTCATTCTGAGCTTATCAGTATCAATAATAATCTTGATTAGCACATACAATTAAGAGTGAACTCGATTCTCTGAAGGCACTCTAAGGCACACATAAACATGTAATCTTATGAAATCTAAGCAGCGAAAATAAGCACTATATGTATTTTGGCTGTCCAGAGGTAGATCATCTTTGATATCTGGCTGAGGATAAATTAGAAGTCAGAGAACTAGACAAAACCCCAAAGGAAAAGAATTAGATGGGCCAAAAGCTCATTGCCACTGAAAAATAAAAGACAGATGCTAAAGAGATGTGGGGGTGGGGAGATGAAGAACTAACAAACATGGTAGAGGAAGCGAGGAGGAAGGGAGAGGGACGGAAGAGAGACTTCAGACACCTGGGAATGTTTGATGTAACAGTGATGAAGATGGAGAAGAAGACTGGCAGTGCTGCTTTCTGCCTGCCTCAGGGCTAGGGCAGCAAAAGGGGACTCCAGGGGAGAATGCACTCTGGAGGTACCGCAGCTGCTAAGGGGTGGCTCTGGGATGTCTTTAGGGATGAGCTGCAGATATTTGCATTTGTTCTTCAACCCGTCTCAAAATAAAAATGGCAAGCAAGAGTGGTGGGGGGAAATGGTAAAAAAGAAGTGATGAGAAAAATAAAAACCAGAAAATGGAGCCCTAAAAAAGCTGGAGCCAAGAATAAGAGACGCATGTTGTGAAAATTGAAGCTAAAAGTACTTCAGGTCCAACTATTTTACGATGCTGATGTGAAGAGCCATATGAGACCCAGCTTTGGTTATCATTATGTCCTCAATGCCTAGTTCGATGCCTGACACAAACTAAGTATTCAAGAAAGATATCTGTATGATTCAGGATGTGTGTGTGTGTGGTGTGTGTATGTGTGTGTACATACATGCACATGCATACTCCTATAGAAAGCTGGGGGAAGCTACATAATAATTCTCCACAGAGATTTGAAAAACCTAGCTGAATTTACTCCTGCATCTATCTTCCCTAAGGTTTTGCCCTCCAGATCACATCAAGATCAATAATGGCTATTTTATCAGGACCCCAGCTGCCCGGCTTGTGGCACCCTTCTTGCTTTGAGAGTTTGTGCACTCATGGAGGGTGTAAAGCAACTGTTCACATCACTGCCTGGCACAGAGCTAGACACAAAAAATACAGAGTGAGTTAAATAAGTTTAAAAATCCCAATGTTCTTCAGAGAAATAGTGGCTTCACCATATTCTCCAAGGAACTGCCTTAATGTAGAAAGGGGAAGCAGCAACTTCCCAGCAGTGGTGGTTGAAATTTGCTTCTTGCTTTAGAAAACACACAGGTGGGGCTACTTGCTCAGTCTTTCCACTTTGCCCTCCCAGGAAGTGTCCTGACCCCAAAGGTCATACTGGGAATCAGAACACTCTGTTCTTAGTCAACCTACCTTTGCTGGAAAAAAACCCTTAATATACTCCTACTACATAAGAACAGTTCTGATGCATGCAAAGCATGACCTCACATTTTCAGACAAAGGCCAATTTTAAGACATTCCTATTTTTATTATTTTTTTCAAGAAAATAAATATTTCTCTGCATGTTATATTGGAGGGTTTAAATACAGTTTGCAGAGATGGGTCTCCTCTTGCACATGTTAAAAATAGTCTTTAGAGGTGCCTTAACGGGAAAGGACTAGGAGATGAAAATGACACTTAATATTTACATATCACAATCTAGTTTGCAATGGTTCCTTATATCCATTGTCACATAATAACCCTTATGAAAACCCTGTGAGGTATAGTTTACTCTATCGTTTTACAGATTAACAACTGAGATTTGAAGAATTGAGGTGACTTGCTGGGAAATGATAAATGCAGGATTTGAGTCTGCATATACTGCGTATTGACTCTGCCTAGAAACTCCTGCTGTCTGGTCCTACTGCAGTTTGCCATGCCCTCCTGATAACTGTGATTTAAAGCTCTTTCCTTTGGAAACTGTTCTACCCCTCCATGAAGAGTCTGAACTATAGCCTGGCTTATCCTTCTGGCTCACTAGCCTTCTTTTTAAGGGCCCAGTCTTTTGCTGGGATGTAGCTAAGTGGCGTATGTCAGGTCTGGCTGGATAAACATGAAACAAGTCACTTAACCACTATGAGCCTCATTTCATTTCCACGGATCCATTAGGAGGATAAATTGTCACAATGCATGCCAACTTTTTTATTCATCCATTTATGTATTAAGGTGTAATTGACAAACCCAGCACAGTGCTGACACAGGTCAGGAACTCAGTGGTTGTTTCCTTGGAGAAACTCTTCTTTGACTAAAACCTCCCTCCAATCCTGCCATCTTTCCCATTCTGCTCTCATCAAGATGGTAGATTTTCCCTTTATTTCCAGTTTATTAATTTCTTTCTTGTCTCCATATCTGATTCAAGTCCCATGGCCCCTCTGATTAAATAGCTCATCATAGTTGCTTTGCCCATCCCGAATTCATGGGTCGATCTGGCAAAAATTTCATCTGGTTATTTCTCTGGTCCCGAAGGAATATAACCAAGAAGAAAATCATAGTGTCATATTTTCACTCAATTTATATTTATTAAGCCATATATAAGCCACATGCTCAGTAGGTATTCCAGATACAAAGATGAGTAAGATTTAAGACATTGTCTTTAGACACACACAAAGAGGATCAGATAAGTAAACAAATTATTACAACACAATGGGGTAAGTGTACTAATAGTTTACTTGTTTATAATACTCTTGACAGCAGCATTCCTCCTTAGAAGATAACATTATTGTGCTGGCACTCTTTTGCATGTACATGAAATAGTTAATTCCTCCAAAGTACACCCTGTCCTTGCCTCCCTCTTAATCCCAGGCCTCACCAGATCTACTTATCTGTGCCCTTTAATATCACTAACCAGACACTTTTTCCTTATTGATAGGATGTCCTCCTCATTCTCTGTGTCTTTTGGTTGCCATCCTCCTTCTTTGATTAGTCCTCTTCACTCATCTTCCTTAGCATCTAACACACACCCTAAATGTAGGCATTTCTCAAGGCTCTATCCTTAGTCTTTTTTTTTTTGCTATATGCCTTTCATGGGCTTTTTCATTTATTCCCATGCCTTCAGCCATAACCTATTTATGAATAATACCCAAATCAAGACTTTTTTTAAAGATGTGGGGTACAATTCAGGGTTAGGTATACAAATGTTCATTATGCAGGTACCTTTGTTGATGAGGTGTGCCCCTCCCTCAACTGCCAATCCCACCCTCCCTCCCCTGGAAGTTTCCCATGACTGCCAATCCCCTTCTTATAGTATTATGACAATTGTTCAAGGTCCGCTTATGAGTGAGAACATATGGTACTCTGTTCTTTGTTTCTGTGATAGATCACTGAGTATGATCGACTCTAAGTCCATCCAAATTGCTGCAAAGTTCATATGTTTGTCCTTCTTTATGGCTGTGTAATATTCCATTGTGTATATGTACCCCATTTTTTTTTTTATCCAGTCCAACTTCGATTGGCAGCATGGTTGGTTCAATGTTTTTGCTATTGTGAATAGAGCTGCAACAAACATGCTTATGCAGGTATCTTTTTTGTAGAATGATTTGAGTTCCTCTGGGCATATTCCCAATAGGGGGACTGCTGGGTCATATGGAAGATCAATTTCTAGTTCTTTCAGAAATCGCCACACTGTCTTCCAAAGAGGTTGCACTAGTTTGTATTCCCACCAGCAGTGTAGAAGCATTCCTTTCTCTCCATATCCTGACCAGCATCTGTTGTTGCTTGTTTTATTAATGATGGCCATTCTTACTGGGGTTAGGTGGCATCTTGATGTGGTTTTGATTTGCATTTCTCTGATGAGTGAGGCTGAGCACTTTTCCATGTGTCTGTTGGCTGCCCATAAATCTTCTTTTGAGAAGTGTCTATTCATGTCTTTTGTCCACTTTTTAATGAGGCTGTTTGTTTTTTTTCCTTTCGGCGTGTTTGAGTTCCTTGTAGGTCCTGGATGTTAGGCCTTTGTCAGATATACAACTGGCAAATATTTTGTCCCATTCTGTGGGCTGTCTCCCTGCTCTCTAGATGGTTTCTTTGGCTTTGCAGAAGTTTGTCAGTTTGATGAGGTCCCACTTGTCTATCTTATCTCTTGTGGTATGGGCACTTAGGGTCTTGATCAGGAATTGGTTGCCAGTTCCAATTTCCATAAGGGTGTCTCCTGCACTTTCTAAGATTCTTATAGTTTGAGGTTTTATGTTTAGGTCTTTGGTCTATTTAGAGTTAATTTTTGTGTATTATGATAGGTAAGGATCCCAAACCAATATTTGAAGCAGTGGTTCTCGGGATGGGGGGGTAATTCTGTCCCCAGGAGACATTTGGCAATGTCTAGAGACATTTTTGGTTGTCACAGCTGGGATGGGTTCTGCTATTGGCATATAGTGAGAAGAGGTCAGGGATACTGCTAAACATCTTACAACATGCAGGACAACTTCCCCAACAAAAAATTACCCAGCCCAAAATGTCAATAGCTGTAAGTTTGAGAGACCCTGATTTAAAGCAACCAACCATAAATCCCAAACTTTCTGTTTCATTCCCAAGCAACAACAATCATTGTTAGACTATGTGATCAGTCATTTTCCATTTAAGAAAATGTGACACACAGAGAAACACATACACACATGCTCACACACACACACACACACACACACACACACACACACTCCAAATCCATATTCCAATGGCTTTCTGGAGAGATCCATTTGGATTTCTCATATTCACCTCAATATCAACATGTGAAAAATGGAATTCATTGTTTTTTCCATCTCAGCTCTACCATCTGCTGTCCCTATTCTGAAAACTGGAAATCATTTTTCACTTCATTTCTCTTCCCAACACTTCACCCTACAAATCAGAAGTTTTCTTATTTGTACCTTCTGAACATCTTTTAAACCTGTCTACTTTTTGTTCCTGCTACAAAAAGTCCTAGTCATCACAGTCTTACCAAGATTACTGAAAGAGTCCTACCCTAGTCATCACAGTCTTACCAAGATTACTGAAAGAGTCACCCAACAGGTTTTACTGTCTTAGTCTCTGTCTCTCTAATCTATCTTTTATACTGCATCCAAAGAAACTGCTCTAAAATGAAAATCTGGTCATGTCACTCCCATCTTCCATGGTGCTGCTTTCTTAAAAGAGTCTCAGCACCTTGACTGCTAATCTGCCTTCATAGGTTCCCCACATACACCTTTTACTCCAGCCACATCATGTCATTCAATGTCCCTTGACAAAATTTTGCACAACTTTTAATATACATGCAGAAGTATTACTGTTTTATCTCAATATACATGTGGTCATGAGACTTGAACAGGTGTTTTATAAAATAAGATATCCAAATGGCCAATTAAACACACAAAATCATGTTTAACCACATTAGTGATCAGGGAAATGCATATTGAGACAACAATAAGTAACCACTACATAGATTCAGAATATCTATAACTAAAGAGACTAACTATTCCAAGTGCTTGTAAGGGTGTGGAGCAATAAGAATATTCAGATACTGCTTAAAAGAATGTAAATTAGTTCAACCACTTTGGAAAATTGGTATTATCTACTAAAGGTGAACATATATATATCCTATAACCCAGCAATTGCATTCACAGATATAGACCCAAAAGCAATGTGTGCATACGTACATCAAAAGACATGTGCAAGAATCTTCAGAGTACCATTATTCATAATGAATAAGAACTCGAAAGAACCCAAATGCCCAGCAACAATAGAATGAATAAATGAACTGTGAGTTAGAAATTGACTTTCCATATGACTACAACCCAGCAATCTCCTTTCTGGGAATATACCTGGAGGAACTTAAATCAGTCTACAAAAAAGATACCTGCACATGCATGTTTATTGCAGCACTATTTACAATAGCAAAAACATGGAACCAACTGTGCTGCCCATCAAAACTGAACTGGATAAAAAAATGTGGTACATATACACGATGGAATATTATGCAGCCATAAAGAACACAATTATGGACTCTGCAGCAACATGGATGGATTTAGAGTCTATAATACTCAGTGATTTACCACAGAAACAAAAAACTGAGTACCACATATTCTCATCATCAGCAGATCCTGAACATTTACCATAATACTATAAGAAAGAGATTGGCAGTAGCCAAGAAGCTGCTGGGAGGAGAGAGGGGCACATAACATCAATAAGGGTACCTGATCTCAAACCATGCGAAGTGGGGACCAAAGGGAGGCCCAAACTTTACCTGCATGATAATCACTTGCATACCTAATCCTGAATTATACCCCAAAACTTTAAAATAAAATATACATTTTAAAATAGTCTAAAACAGTGTAACAGAAAAAAATTAAAAAATAAGTTGTGGTATATGCCCACAATGACATACTGTACAGCTACATGCAGCAACAAGCACAATTTGAGTGAAATAAGTCAAAAGAGCACATTACATAAATTTATATAAATTTAAAAGTAGACAAAACTGAATTATATGTTGTTTATAGATATAGTTTATATATGTACTATACATATGTAGTTTTGGAATACATATTTAGGTGGTAAAACTATATAGAAATGCAGGGAAATAATTACAATAAAAGATAGGATAGTGATTATGTTTAGTGGGTATGGTGAGATTGTGATTGGTCAGGGGCATACAAAAGGCTGATGGTGATGGTGTGCTGGCAGCATTTCATTTCTAGACCAGATGGGGGTTAGCCAGTTGTTTACTTTAAAATAATTTATTAAGCTGTACTTTTACAATTCATGTGCTTTTCTGTATGTTTGTTATATTTTACACAAAAAAAGGGTTTTTTTTAAGTTTTGTTGTTTTTTCTTGATGAAGTGAATTGGGTACTTGTGGAGATTGTTTGACGTCACTGAATATAATAAGTGATTGTAAGACAGTGCTTTTGAAGTTTGTAAAATAAATTGGTTGTCTCTATCGTCTCTGGAACAACATGTCAGTAAGTATTAAGACCTTCATTAACAGCTAAAAGCCCTATAAAAAGGGCTACCAAACGAAGGCAGTCACCTCTAGCAGATCCACAAGACCTGGGTCTGAAAAAACTCTCTGAAAAAAAATGTTTTTGTGCTGCTGTTGTCTGTGATCCTGTTGACAACATCTGAAGCTCAATGACAAGATACAATGCAGCTACAGAAGAAACAAACACCCAAGAATGGATGTCTTGCCCCTTTTCTTCAACCTATCCAGTACTAATGGGATATAAGAAGTGTGGTAGAGCTCACTGCACTATTGATTATTGGGTATTTCTTTGTCTTTTTTTTTTTTTTTTGTCTTTTGAGTCAGAGTCTCACTCCATCTCTCAGGCTGGAGTGCAGGGGCACACTCACAGCCATCCCAGAGTTGATCTGCTGGGCTCCAGCGATCCTTCTGCCTCAGCCTTCCAAGTAGCCAGAATTACAGGTGTGCATTACCATGCCTGGCTAATTTTTGATTCTTTGTCTTAGAGATAATTCATCTAAGAGTAGCTTTGTCTTAAAGATAATTCATCTAAAAGAACTTGAGTGCAGCAGATATGGCATATCCAATAAAATATCAGAAAATCACTATTTTCATTCATCCCACTCTCTATCTTCCTCTTCCTCTCCCTGTGCATGCCACCAAGCCTTACCCCCATGCTGCTTCCTCTGCATAGAACACAGTCCCCTGTTCCCACCCCAGCTCTTACTGAGACAACCTGTCCTCTTTTATCGCAGCTTAGATGATTCTTCCTCCAGGAAGCCTATCCAAGCCTACCCAAGGCTGGTCTTGATGCCACTCATCTGTACTCCCATAGCACTCTGTACTCTGCCTCACATAGATTGTAATTGCTTGCCTAGGGTCTTTTTCACTATGGCAGTCCCAGCATCTATCACCGTTTCTGGCATGTAGTGGGTGCCTGATGAAGGCTGTTGAATGAATAAATGAAAGAAAATGTATTTCTATGGAAACTTCTCCATCTCTCTCAGAAAAAATTGCTCTTTCCATGTCTCATAGCACTTTTTTACAGCCCTCTATTCTGGGCTGCCTCATGTTACAACTAGTTGTGTACTGGCTGTTTTCCCTCACACTGTTTCATGCTTCTAGGAGGCAAGGAATTAACCTTATTTATCTTTGTATTTTCCCTAGGACCTACCTTCTTCCTTATTTGTACAAAGTAGACCTCAACAAATGTTTGTTGAATTGAATTGAATTTCTCTGCCCTCTAGCCCCACTGTCACATAGTTAATGATTAGTAATGATTGGTTCATGATCTGTAAACAAAAACTTAACTGCGCTAGAGAAATTGCAATTTAAAGGAACAGGTTAGTGACCAGGAAAAAGCAAAAAATAAAAAAGAATAATGAGTAATGTGTATAATTGCCTCCTAGTTTATCTGGTTTGTAAGTCCAAGACGCAATAAACAGACTTTCTTTTTTTCTGCTAGCATAAGCATACCCCTGTGACCACTTTAAATTATGCAATGTTTCTGATTTTGCTCTTTGGAATATATAGGTGGAGCCAGAATTAATTGTAAAGAACTAGATGAGAAGACACTGAGGTGTTATGTGCATACACACACACACACACACACACACACACACACACACTCACACCCCTACACATGAGAAAAAGATTGTAAATTAAAGAGACCTCTTTGGTCTCAGCACTAACCCGAAAGGGTCTCAGTTAACTGACATGAGAGGCAGCATAATAAATATTGCCTGACTCCTCTGCAAACCACTAATTTAAACTCAAGGCATGCATATTCAGTCTTTGCAATTTGTTGCTTATATTGCACACTTGTCTGGTCCCAACTTTAAAAATTAAGCGAAACATTACAATCTCTACTATATTGGTCCCCCAGCTCCCACTCTTTTTCTTGCACAGTCTATCTTCCACAAAGCCTTCCACAGTATTCTTATGAAACATAAATCATATCATGTATGTTCACTGCTTAGAACTCTCCAGTAACTTTGCGTCACATGAGAACAAGGTCTAAACTCTCTACTTTGATCCAGCAGACCCTGAGTGACGCGCCCCCTACTGTCCTCTTTTTACTATTTACTTCGCTCCAGTTTTCTTGCAGTCCCTTGAACAAGCCAACCTATTCCTACCTTCCAGACTGCAAATATTGTTCTCCTTGCCTGGAATGCTCTTCCCTTAGGTCTTCTCATGGCAAGTCCCTTCTCATTTTTCTGATCCCAAATCAAATGTCCTTCCCTAACCCCTTTATTTAAAGTAACCCAAATTCCAACAGTAGTCACTTTCTAAATTATTATCTTTATAGCACTTTGCACCATCTCACATAATTATCCTATTTTATCGATTTTATATTTGGTTGCAGTATGTATTCCTCTATAAGAAAGTTTTATTAAAGCAAACACTTTAACACACTATTTTGTATCGCCAGCAGCTAGAATAGTGCCTCATCCAGGGTAAGTGCTTAATGGATATTTGTGAAACAAATAATTGTGAAAATCAGTTGGGATCCTCTGCAGTACTAAGTTGGTTCCGTGTCTTCTCCAGGGATGAGCAATTCAATCTGATTCAATTTAATTTAGTTCAATAAGCATGTAAGAATCACCTTTGATTCTCTAGAACCTAAGAAGAGTGCCTGACACAGTAAATGCTCAACTAACAAAGATTAAATGAATGAAGTAATTTCAAGCCTACTGTGTGCAACACTGAGATAAGGACAACCACCAAAAAGGGGGTCAAAGTAATAAGGATAGCAACCCAGGAGCCATTTGTTGACTGCCAATGGGCCAGAGGCAAAGACTGACCCTGGTCTCTATGGCAACGTTTCCATAGAAAGCATAGGAAGGAATCTATCTTACACCTATCCCCCAGGCCAATTAGAAACTATGAAGAAGATGAGAAAATGAGAGACTTTCTTTCTAGGCCTGTGTCACCTCTAATTTTCACTAACGGTGTAGATCTCCAAACTGCTTGTGGGGTAGGTTTGGGGAAGAGACCTGTCCATTAGTCTTGTTCTCACTGGAGATCAGTGATGGAGGAGTGAAGCACAGCGCCAGTTTCCCGGTAAGGTAATCTCTTGGGGCCTACCTGAATCACTGCAGAGGAGGAGTTTCCATGGAGAGGTCTGCTTCCCTGAACTCCATTAGGCCTGGGTGAAAGTTGGGGATGGCAAGGAGGAAGGAACCTAGCCTGGATTAAAGCTGCAGCTTGTGAAGCAGGTGACAGGTTCTGTGCCACCTCTGGAGTTCTTCCTATAGCTGCATCTCTTTCCTGCTTCCCCAGTTACACTATGGGTGACATCTTTATGGGAAAGTGCCATCTACAGCTGTAGAGCCTACAGAAAGGGTTCTTTCTTAAAAGCACTAGCTCTGGACTACCTACTAAGAAGTGATCTCAAGATATATTATTTATTTTCCTCAAAACTCTTCAAAGTAGGAGAAGACTAGCCCCATTTTGCAAATGAGGAAACAGACTCAGGTTGAGTCGAAGTTTAAAAGCTCAGGCTCTGGAAGCAGATTACCCAAGCTGAGCTCCACTACTATGGGATTTCTGGTAACTCACTTAGAATTACAGACCCTCAGCTTCCTCATCTCTAAAGTGAAGATAAAACTAATATCTAAATACATAGAGACTTTGCACACACACACACACACACACACACACACACACACACACACACACGACAAGCCCTTCAAAGTGCTTAGCACATTATCTGGTAAATAGCACGTTGTTCAATAAATAAATATTAGTTGCTGTTATTATCCAAGGTTACCTAGGTAGTACGGAGACCAGATTCAAACCCAGGTCTCTCTGGCCCCAAAGTCCAAATTCCTTTCACTGTACCAGGAATTCTTAAGTCTTAGCATACATCAGAGTGACCTAGAGCACTTATTTAAATACAAGTTATCGAACTTCACCCCTAGAGTTTTAGTTCTGGGAAGAGCCTGAGAATTTATACCTCTAACAAGCTCCCAGGTGATGCTGTTGCTGCTGGTGGTCTGGGGACCATGCTAAGGACTGCTGTACTGAACCACTAACCTAACCCAGAGCTTCTCTTTCAAGGAACATCTAAAAGGAGCTCAAGAGATTTTAGATGATAATAAAGTACAAATGCTCCCAGAGAAACTACACTTTAAATCGAGGATTATAGAAGCTGAGATACTGCACCTCTGCCTGCAGATAGGCACAAAGTAGGAATGGTTTTTTTTTAGAGTAAGGAATTTGCCCCTCCAATCACAAATAGCTGCAAGCCAGCTCTTTATCCTGAGACCGTGCAGTTACTCTGTGCAATACGAGAAGGCCCTAGGGAAGAATCTCCTCTTGACTGCTCATGGAGCCACAATGGCAAACAGCCAGGCTTGGGAAGTGATTTGGGCTTTTCTAGCCATGTCCAAGCCACATTGCTGGCACAGAGTCAGGCCTAAACTCACTCCTTAGGGATTTGGGAGCTAGTGGGAGATATGCAGCCTGTAGGTCTGATTTTATAGTTCACTTGGCTGGAATAGACTTCTCCTTTCAGTGGAACAACTATGAAATACTGCCTCACCAACAATTTATTTCAAAAATGATAGAACTTGAATGCATGCACTCTCTTAGTTGTTCCACAAACCAAAATCCATGCTTAGGAATTCTGCACCCTGAAATATCCACATTAACCTTTCTAAATGCCTACCTCTATGCCAGCTACTACTGGAGTGAATGATGCACCACATGGGGTTGATACAAAGGCCCATTCGCCACAGCTTCTTAAAGCCCTCTGACCTATTCCCCATAATCACCGCAAGCATTTGTTTCCACTGTAGACTCTCAATTGTCTAGTTGCCCCCACACCATCATGAGCATTCAAAAGCCAGATTTCAGCCTCCTAGTAAGCACATTTCTCTCGTAAACATTGGTTTGAAGTACAGTTCTTTGGCATAGTCACCACAAAATGCAAATTACCCTGGCAGAATAACACTCAAAACACAATAAGTCTTAATACCTAAGTGGCAGTGAGTCTAGGAGCATTTGCCAAGCATCAGAAAGCTAAGAAAAGATGGAACCTAAAATTCAAACTTCTTGAGAGCTGAGCTCATGACTGGCGCATCTCTATATTCATCTCCCCAAGAAGGCTCTGTTTTTATTCTGTCCTGTTGCTTTTCCTATTTTGTTATTTCTTTGGGAAAGACAAGTGAGTGTCCGTATGCGTTAGCTGCTAAAAGACAATGTGAAAAAATTATATTACTATCTCAGGCCCCCACTTTTCAATTTTGTAAACAATAGATAATCTTCTTTCCAGAAAGTAAAAATGATGTTCTCTCTCTCTCTCTCTCTCTCTCTCTCTCTCTCTCTCTCTCTCTCTCTCTCTCTCTCCCTCTCTCTCCTCATGCTATGTTAGAGATTCCTTAACAATTACCCCTTGTAGCCGGGCTCGGTGGCTCAGCCTGTAATCCCGCGCTGAGGTGAGTGGATTGCCTGAGCCCGCGGGTTCAAGACCCACCTGGGCAACTTGGCGAGACCTCATCTCCACAATAAATCAAAAAATCAGCCAGGCATGGTAGTGCGTGCCTGTAATTCCGGCTACTTGGAAGGTTGAGGCGGAAGGATCGCCGGAGCCCAGCAGGTTGAGGCTGTGGTGGCTGGGAGCGGCCACTGCACTCCAGTCTGGGTGACAGAGTGAGACTCCAACTAAAAAAAAAAAAAATTACCCCTTGTTATTGTTTCTCAATTGGAGTTATGCATCAGACTCATTCAGCTAATAAAACTTTATATTATATATATTATATATTATTGTTATTGTTTCTCAATTGGAGTTATGCATCAGACTCATTCAGCTAATAAAACTTTATATTTTATATATATTATAGATATATATTATAGATATTGTGGATATTATATGTTATAGATATTATAGATATATTATATATTCATTCAACTTTATAAAACCACAAATATCTGGGTCCTACTCCTTACCCAGAAAGAGGACCTTGGCATCCAAATTTCAAAAGCATACCTACTATTGCTTCTAAGGCACATCTTCAATTCATCTGGTCCAAGTCCTTCATTTTAAAGATGTGGAACCTGAAATCCAGAGAGGGAAGGGCTTTGTCTGAGGTTACACAGCCAATTAGTGGCAGAACTGACTCCCCAGTCCAGTCTTGAAGGAACCAGTTCATTGCCTTTACTCACAACTGTGTTCAGAACTTCTCCTTCTCTGTATAACTTTCAAACTTAAATGTACCCAGCAAAATCTATAAAAGAAAGGACTCGGCCAGGCTCGGTGGCTCAGCCTGTAATCCCGCGCCTTTGGGAGGCTGAGGTGAGTGGATTGCCTGAGCCCGCGGGTTCGAGACCCGCCTGGGCAAGCAAGACCTCATCTCTACAATAAATCAAAAAATTAGCCAGGCGTGGCAGCGCACGCCTGTAGTTCCAGCTACTCAGAAGGCTGAGGCGGAAGGATCGCCGGAGCCCAGCAGGTCGAGGCTGCAGTGGCCGAGTCTGGGCGACAGAGTGAGACTCCAACTCAGAAAAAAATAATAATAATAATAATAAATAAATAAATATCAACACCAACAAAGTTCCCT
>CAUYQG010122228.1:0-13391 GCA_963574415.1 Tarsius wallacei | reverse complement strand
GCCTCGACCTGCTGGGCTCCGGCGATCCTTCCGCCTCAGCCTTCCAAGTAGCTGGAACTACAGGCGCGCGCTACCACGCCCGGCTAATTTTTTTGATTTATTGTAGAGATGAGGTCTCGCCAAGTTGCCCAGGTGGGTCTCGAACCCACGGGCTCAGGCAATTCACTCACCTTGGCCTCCCAAAGCACGGGATTACAGGCTGAGCCACCGAGCCCGGCATGGTGTTAGATTCTTATAGGAGCACACACCCTATTGCGAACTGTGCATGTGAGGGATCTAGATTGTGTGCTCCTTATGAGAATCAAGTGTCTGATGATCTAAGGTAGAGCTGAGGCAATGATGCTAGCACTGGGGAGCAGCTGCAAATACAGATTAACATTAGCAGTGAGGTTTGACTGCACAGAGACTATAATAAATCAATTGCTTGCAGACTCATGTCAAAATAATCCTTTCATAATTTCATAATAATAATTATTTCATTATATTATAATGGAATAATAATAGAAATAAAGTGCACAACAAATTTAATGCTCCTGAATTATCCCCAAACCCCAAACTATAGAAAAACTGTCTTCCATGAAACCTGTCCCTGATGCCAAAAGGGTTGGGGACTGCTGTCGATAAGAACATTGGTGAAATTTTCTGGTAATTGACAAGAGCTGTGATTTCCATATCACTGGTATTTATGTTGTAACTATCCATGGATTTGATATATATTTTTCCCTCCTATCCTTAGTATTTCTGTAGAAGGAAGTCAACAGGAAAAGTAGGCCAGGCGCAGTGGCTCATACCTATAATTCCAGCACTTTGGGAGACCGAGGCAGGTGGATTGCTTGAGCCCAGGGGTAACAGACTAGCCTGGGTAACATAGCGAAAACTCCTCTCTAAAAAAACAAAAAGCAAAAGACAAAAAAGAAAATGCTTATACTTAAGATAGTGCTCTATCTCTTCCCTTCAGCTTATTGTCATTCTTTTTTAGAGATTAATATATTGCAGTGAGCGGTGATTGTGCCATTGTACTCTAGTCTGGGTGACAGAGCAAGACTTTGTCTCAATCAATCAATAAAATACTATATTTTTAAGAAGCAACATATCTTGTTTCTTAGAACTCAGAAGTAGGATATGTATTTATCAAGGGCTCCTCTTATTTAAAATAAAGTCTATATGGGAACCTCAAAAATATTAATATATTGTGTCATATAGGAATTGCTTTCTGGTTCCTTACAGAGTTATAATGTTTAAATATTAAATAACAGCATCATAGAGCTTAGGTCAGGTGGTGGTATCAGCAGCACTTTAAATATGCTAAGTCATATGGTCCTCATGTCAACTCTCTAGAGTGGGCTCATTATCTCTATTTTACAGATATAACACTAAGGCAGAGGAAGAGTAAATAATTGCCCAAGTTCATACCACTAGTAAGGATGTGCCAGAATCAAACCCAGGCAGTCCTTCTCCATGGTTAGTTAACCGGGCTGCCTCCCACTTATTCCTTGATTTCTTGATTACCATATCTAATTTTCTGATGATTTTTTTCCTCCGTTCTCCTGTTGCTTAGCATCTTGATAGCACTTGACATTGCTGATTCTCCTCTTTTGATACTCCCTTGGTTTCTGTGACTGTAAATTCCCCTGGTTCTCCTGCTTGTCTATTTTCTTTCCTTTTTTTTTTTTTTTTGTAGAGTGTATTATACAGTTTACTTTTTTGTGCCCTATTTTTGTATATTTACCAAGGCATTTTCATCATTCTTCTTATTTAATTTATTTCTCTAGTCTCATTCCTTTGGAAATCTCTTCATCTATCACACCTTTTTAAAATGATTCTCATGTGTTGGTTACCATCCCCAACCTCTGCCTAGATTATTTGTTACATCCCTTGGGCTCTCTTTTGAAATGTTTCAAAGGTACTTTAAAGACATCAGGCCCCCACATTAATCATCCCCATTATGCCCCTCCTCCTGAAACTGCCCCACACTCTGTATCTGTATCTCACTTCACTTAATGCTACCACTTTCCTTCTGCCCACTTGGACTAGGCACTGCAGAGCTATACTCAAAAGTCCTTTTTCTCCTTACTTCTGTATATAGTCAGTCACAAGGAATTCTAAACAGAAGAACAGCTTGAGAAAAAGGCAGAGAGATAAATGTTCTTGGTATGTTAGAGGAATGGGGAGTAGCCTAGAAGGTCACAGGAAGAAAGGCTTAAGCAAGGAAAGGAGGTTGGTTAAAGTTTATTGACCTTTGAAGGGACGTATTTTTTCTGGGAGGCCAAAGTGTGTCATTGATTGACTGACTCTTCGTCAATAGGCTCCTTGTCTTTAGGGAAGTCTGATCTTCATGAATACATTGACGTGAGATATGATCTTCAATCTTAGTTCCCACAGCCATTATTATTGCTTCTAGATACCATGAGACTCTCAGAGATGGACTGACACCAATCAAAATGCCATCAGTTGCTCATGGGAACTACAAGTAGAAATAGGACTGGGGGAAGGGAACATTCTTTTCCAGGACTTATGCTCCCTATTCTGGACACTACTCCAAGCATCAACCCACTTGGGAAATCAAGTCCTCAGTGTCTTAATGAGCCTGAAGAAAGAGTAAAGATAGAGAGTAGCCTGGAATTGGGGAGAGTGTTTCCCTCCACTCCGTTCATCCCAGGAATTGATGAATTACCATCTCTCCAACAGGGTCTCATGAACAGTACTCACCTCTTCTGCACCATGCCAAACATACTTGCAAGTGTTTACTCCTGTTCCATATCTTCATGGGGGCCTCCTCTTTTCATATACACCTTTTTAGGGAGGTTAATATTATTGGTGAGTTAGAGGCAAGAGGACAATTCCTTGAGTTGTGGGAAGTACTCTATCTCCTCTTGTAAGATCAAGTCTTTCCTCAATTTAGGAAGGTAGGATTTAGGCAAATAACTGGTCTTGTCAAGTCAGAATAGACGAGTACTTTATCTGGATCAGAGAATTGATATTCCTCAATTAGGTCCGTGACCTGACCTGAGCAGGGGCTTCTAGCTGAGGGCACTGGGAAGATTTTGCAGGTGTTGTACTCAACAGAGGATGGTCTGGGGAGAGCTGTAAGTACCTGGGGAGTTGGATAAGAAGGAAAGAAGCTCAGACGGATGCTCTGGTTTCTGTTTTCTTTTAGTTCATTAAACAGGAGGACAAAAAGTATAACCTAGCCAGGAAGGGAGAGATTTTTCTCTTCCTCCTAGTTGGCTAAGAAAAAAGAGAGGGGAATGACTCAGGGGAATGGTCCTGTGAAATCCTGTTTAGACACTTAGATCCTAGGGAAGATTTGAAAGTTTCCTGTGGGGGTTTTTTTTTTGCTTATTTTTTTTCTTCAAGATGGTTGCTCTTTATTTTGCTAAAACCAGAGTAAGAAAATATGTTTTCTAAAAATTTTCAATAAAACAGGGGGCTGACTTACTTCAAAATTGAACAAATCTTCCCTCCTTGCCAAACAGACTTAAAATATAGACCATCATAGGCCGATTCCCTCTGAGTATTTTTCATTCCCCTTAGCATTTTAGGAACTTACATCAGGAAGTTTGAAGACAGATCATACCTCTGCAGTGGAAAATATTTTGATACATTATTTCTCTTTGTTTTGGTTTCTTCACTATGGTTGTTTCACACTTAGTCTGTTTTATAAATTAAGACTTGGCAATTTGTCAATGAAAAGAAACTATAAACTGCTATATAAAAAAAGGTGGGGGGAGGAAATAGAGCTAGTAAAACAGAAATCTGAACATATGGTGACCATATTTTCTGCATGAAAAATCAGAACGCACTGCCTGACCATTGACTGTCTGTCTGGGGCCAATGAAACTAAACATTTTATATAAGTAGTATTCCTGAAAACTTAGCATATAGCTCTAGTCTCATACAGGCCTTAGAATAAGAAATCTATTTGGGTATCTACCACTGTCAGCTTCAGAGAGCATTACAGAATTCTCGGAGAGGATTCTATCCTTCAGCTTTTGCTCTTAAAGAGGGTATTAGCAGAGAAAGGAATATTTGTTTCCCAGTTCCTGTGAAAACATCAGCAGGCTTTGAATAGCAAAATATCTACCAAATTTCAGATGTTTGAAAGGACTGGGTTTTCTAATATAAAAGCCTCAGGAAAACACTAACAAGTTCATCAAGAACTCAAAACTATCCTATTTTGCATTAAAAAACTTGAGTAAAATCAGGCTTGATCCTTAACGAATCACTGTGTTCTTTCTATTTGAAAGGTATTCATGCAAAGCTATATATTTAAAAATAAATGACTAAGGGAACACAGAGGATTTTTAGGACTGTGAAACTACACTGTATGATCCTACAATGGTGGATATGTGTCATTACATTTATCCAAACCCACGGAATGTACAGCACCAAGAGTGAACCTAACGTACACCATGGACTCTGGGTGGTGATGATGTGTCAATGTAAGTTCATCAATGATAGCAAAATGTCCCATCTGGAGCAGAATGTTGGTCATGGGGAAGACATGCGTAGGGGCAAGTGGTTTATGGGAAATCTCTGTACTCCCTTCTCAATTTTGTTGTGAATCTAAAACTACTCTAAAAAAATTGTCTTAATTTTTTTTAAAGTGTGTGCTTTTCTACAAGCAGATTTCTTCTCAGCTATAGGTTCTCAGTTCTTTCATGCTTTTATGTGTTTGCGTATATTTTGCATTCCTGTGGTTGGGAGCATTTTTGTGGCAATAAAAAATATTTGCATAAAGAGTTGTCTTGTAAAAGTGTTCTTTCTCTATTTCAACTTGCATGATGACTTCAACTTTTATCCTGTCCATATTGGAAAACACTAGAATGATAATGAAAGATTAAGAATTGTGTTTTATTTAGATTTTCTCTTTCTACAGGAATATCACGTGCTCATATTTTTCTCTTTTATTTGAAGCCATTACAAGTTGTTCAATGCATAAAAACATAGACTACTATGGTGTTAGGAGGCTTAGGTTATGTGAACATGAAGGAAAACCATCCTTGGTATATCTTCTTTTAAATTGTCATCTGGAGTTCATTTCTGGGAGGATATTCTGGCTTTGATGTTTTAATAGGTCTGGAAGTCATTTTGGAAGTGCCAGTTTCCTCATTCATTTTCCTGAATCCATGCCCTCCTCCACAGTCTGAGCACCGAAGAAAATTAAAAGGCAATACTGGTCTATGGGGAAGAGAAAGGACTCTCACTCTTTGATCCCTGTCCTTCTTCCCCAGCCCTCCTCAATAGGAGTGCTAACATCCTATCTCTGCCCTTTCAAGTTATTCGAAGGCAAAGAGGGACATCAATAATAATGAGACTTATAAGTTGTCCCCAACTGAAGCCAGAGATTATAAATGACATATCGGTCTCCAGGGTGAGGAATTTATTTTACTTCTAACTCAAGTAAGCCCCTGAGAACTAAAGTAATAGGGAGAAAAAAAATCCAATTCCCACACCATAAGATGTTCCCCAGCTGCCTCTGTGTTTAGCCAAGAAATTTCACATGCTCCTTGCCCCTCCACTGCCTTAACCATGTCCCCAAATTCTTGCATAATGGAAATTCTTGCTAGGTTTGGACTTCTAACCTCAAATATACCCACAAGCTGCACTTCCTGCCAGAAAGTAAATTGGTAGGTTGTAGTATTTCTATTTCATTTATTACCAACTAAATGGATTTGGGAGCCCTGTTTTGTTAAGCAGCATTGTCTGGCCTTGTCTCAAAAGAGCACTCTTCACTCTTCACTGTATTCTCACAGCTGTGCTTAAAAGTAAGCAATTGTTCTTTCTTTATAGTTTCCAGAATGCTTCACCCATGTGTCAGCACATATTGGGCTCTCTTCAGACATTCCGCATAAAAGTGTTTTACTAGCACACACAATCCCTGCTCTTTTTTCTCCTTTACTTCTCTTTGTGTTGAGCCCTCATAAAGTTCCTGATATAAAAATGGGCCTTCTCATTGACCCAGAGGGTGGACTTGTACATACAAAGAGCTTTGAGAATCTTGGCTAAATGTCATAATATAAAGTCCAACCAATAATATGACTAAAGAGCTGAATGTGCATGTGAAGGACAGTGGTTAAGAGAGGGTTCTAGGGTCAGGCTGTCTTAGTGTGAATCTTGGCTTTGCTGCTCACATTGCCTATGCATCTTGGGGAATTTATCTGTTCTCTTTGTTTCAAATCCCTTAGGTTTAAACTGGGAATATGAATAGTACTTACCTAATAAGATTATTGAAGGCACCACATGCAAGATTTTTAGAATAATCTTTGTCAGCATTAGTAATCATTTTAAAATTGTCCATCTTTTCACCTGCTGCCAGCTTTCCTTCCCTTTTTTTCCTCCTTAACTATATTTTCTGGGCCTTCAAACTCCTGGCTATGCAATTCCCATATATGCATGATAACCATGCCTTATACTCTGAACTTACTCTTTCTCTTGCACACAAACGAAAACCTTAAGTGGGTCCTCCACTTAGGATATGATGAAGTAATTCATCTTAAGATGTTAGTGTTTAAAAATACCTGTGTATGTTCTTATTTTCCTGACTTTATATTTTTCCAGAACACACAAGGTCTTGATTCAAAGGAGGCAGGCTCCAAGGTGGGATATATTTCCACTGGTACCAGGATATTTCTGACATCCTTCAAGTCATCCATAGAAAGCTGTGGTCAGCTCTATCTGATTAAAGGCACGATTATTAGCTTCCTTGCCTATTTAAAACTTGTCATCCTTGTCATCATTATCATCATCATTATCTATCATTTGAATAAGAACTCTTGCTATTTGAGTACCTTACTTGACATTTTACAAAGATGATCTCAATTCTAAATTGCAGGGTAAGTGCTACTCTTCCCCTTTATAGATAAGAGAACTGTCTCAGGGAAATTAAATGACTTGCCCAAAAGCACATGGCAGGTAAGTATTTGAGATTTGAGCCTGGATTGTGATGTGAGCCCATCGGCCTCTAAAGACAGTGCTGTAATCACTGTACACACCACTATAGAAATAGAATGACTGGCCACCTACCTATGTCATTCCTTCTCTTCATGTAAGCCACAGGATAGCAGACTCAGTGTCTGCCTCTTCCTGTGTTCACCCTCGGTTCCTAGCAGAGTTCCTTGCACATCGTAGGGTCTGACTATGTGTCTGTGGGAGGAAAAAGTGAATGTGTGAATGTATACCTCAACTTTGTACCTTCCTCAAGGAAGGAGTTGTGACCAATGACTGTTTGTTGGATTTGTTCATTGCCAAAATGGCCTTAGGAAGTGTTTGGGATATAAACTACCACAACCACTATTTCCAAGTCATCTTAGTAACATTAGTAAATACGAAAGAACAGGTATCTGAATCACATCACTCTCACTTTTTGAAAACAGAACTGCCTGCAATCAAAAACAATATCTAACAATTACATGATTAATTTGACCACTAAGAACAGTAGTTATTTTACCCACTTTAGGATTTAGACAATCTCACCTCACTGAGGTGAGATTGTCTAAATTAACCAATTTCTGTCAGACCCTTAACTCTTTTTGTGCATTACTTAGTCAGCCATAGATGGTGTAGCCCACCTATATCAGTTTTATTGTATCCTGAGTGTGGTCTTACTGGCACCAATTTCAGCATGGTGAGTGGAAATGTATTTCCCATTGCTCAGTAAGACTATTGCAAGTTGCATGGTGAAACCCTATGACTGCTCGCTGTGCTGAAAATGAGTTTCATGGTTTCCTATATTTCACTGCACTATGAACCAAATTACTGAGAAATAATGAAAATAACAATAACCAGAAACATAGATCCAATATAACTATGAGTTCTTGCTCCAAAGATTAGCTTTCCATTTTTGAACAAAGAGATAGAATACAGTGCATAACTAAAAAATTCTTTTGCTATGTTAGACTTTCTATTTTTAAGTAAAAAACATTATATAATATTGATAATGTTAAAATACTACTGTATAGCTAAGATGTTCAAAAGAGAGTGCTACTGTGTCTTTCTTGAGTGACTTCTAACTTCAAAATAACAACAAATATATGACCATGGACTAAAACTTGAAGGCACAGATGAAGATTTTATACCCTGGCATAACTTTAAAAAATAAAGCACATATTTGAGATTCAAATAAATTGCAAAAGCAAGACAGAAAGCTAATGCTATCTATTTAGAATGCAAAAATAGTTTTGTTACTCTGAATTAAAATTGCCCAAGAAGCAACGGATAATGTGTGCAATTGCTTGGGGACATGCAGAAACACCAAACTAAATTAAAAAACATTAATTACATTGTTGAGAATTTGTATGGTATTTTGTTTCAGTTTTAGGTTTGTTTTCTTTCAGGAATTTTCTTTTATTGGTGCTCCCAATACACTGATTCTAAAGTAAGGAAGCCTGTTGCATACATATAACCCATTAAAATCATTCTGTAAAGGTGATTAAAGACAAATAGATCTATAATCAGCCAGTAAAGATTGATACACTAAACAGTATTTTATTTTATTTTTGTTCTAAGAGATTGAAAAAAAAAGGCCATAACATTTTTATCCTCCAAATAGTTAAAAAAAAAAAAAAAAAGCTTAAATGCTTACTTTACTAGTCTCTGCTTTTGTGTACTGCTGATTGTGCTGATACACGAATTACTTTCCATATATTGATTTTCTGTTGAAATGAGAACCTGCAAGGTGCTCCAAAATGGATGGGCAGGGCTTTAACGTCTATTAAGTAGAGGCTGGTACTGATTCAGGGAAACTTCAATTTTCAAGCTGCAAGAGTCACAGGGAAGGAAGGGGGTCCACACTGCAACCTGGGTGTCAATGATGCCTAGGGTTTTTAGGAGCACTTTGGAAAGAGGCTTTGTTAACTCTGGCTTCCCTGAGGTGAGAGAACACCATGCAGGGGTTATGCATCTGTCACCAGTGTGACCACTCAGGCTATCTAGATGCTGATTTTAGTCCATTTGATTCCAACATAGCCACAAAATCACCACGATGTAAGGAATGTAATTTTCGTAAGCAGAATAAAACCTAGGTCCTCTTGGTTTGAGCCCTGGAAGGATAAGCATTGAAGGGGAGGAGTCAGCAGCATGTGCCCTGACTTTTCTTTTTTATATTAGCGTCCTCTCACTTTAATTCTTATTACCATTAGGCATACACTCAATTCTTTAAAAGGGCCTTGGCTTTCTCATAGAACAACAAAGATATGCTAGAGCTTTCAAAGATTTTTTAAGTACTAAAAGTAAACAAAGGTATAAAATACAGAAGTTATAGGCAGAAAATTATAACCTGCATATATGATATTAGTGTTTTCTTGCTGTATTAGCCTGATCTTTACTACTAAAAAAACATGTAAGGTTTCTCATTTCCCAGCTTTCCAATTCCACCTTGCTTCTTGTTTCCAGAAAATACCTTTATTCACTTGGTCTTTTTGCTGCAGGGTCAAGAAACGTGTTTTAATTCTGCTCCTCTCCTGAGGTTTTCCAACTCTTTCTGGTTTTTAATTTGAGGGATAAGCCTTTATCACAGAAGAATGCCAGAAAGGGATACATTTTTAAGGTGAAAATTGGCTCTGTGTAAAAGTAGTGGCTTGGTGCCTAGAGCCACAAAAGATAATATTCCCTTGAACTAACATCATAGCTAATGTATCAACTAGGTTGCTTTTGGTTGCAAGTAAGAATAACCTGATTTAACTGTCCAAAGCACTGAGGAAATATATAAAGTCTTGTAGCAGAATCAGGGCAGGCATCAGGATTGGTGGATTCAGCAGCTAAGGATGTCATAAAGAATCTAGGTTCTTTCTATATCTCTGCCTGCCATTCACAGCACAAACTTCATGCTCAAGCTAGATCCCTGAGAAAAATGAAAATGCTGCCAGTAGCAAATGTAGCTACCTGCTTTCACAACCATTTTGGCAGAAAAGAGAGAAAGCATTTCTTTCTATGACTATCTCTTACTACTGAGAAGCCTCTGGAAATTGTCCCCTGATGTCTCATTATCCTGATTTGAATCACATGCCTCTTTCTGAACTAATGGCTGTTTCCTGGGAAATGCCACGAGCTGTTGGCTTATGCCTATCTTCTTGATGCTTATGTGAGTAAAAAAATTTCCACGATTGGCATAGACTACTTAGTGCCTATCCTGGCATGGAGTCAGTCCCTTTTGATGATGTACAAAGAGAAGTGGTAGAATCAACAATAAACAGTCAGTCAAATAGGTATCTTCTTACAAAAAATGAATTCCTCACAAAGCCTAACTGAAAGACTACTTACTCTATTACTCTATCTTTTCACTCTTGACTTCCTTCTCAAGGGGCTGTGCGAACATTATAAATAATGACTAAGATGGGGTGGAAACATCTTTAGTTTAAGGGCTAATCTGGAAATCTGAGGATCTCAAGGATATTTGGAGGAGAATGGAACGTCTCTCAGTTTTACATACATATTTACCTGGAAGAGAGATCACAAGCTGGACCTGTTCAATTTTGGCTAATTACAGGAATTAGGGGTTTCTGCTGTATCCCCCCACTGTTTCACCAGGTGTCTAGCTTCCTGTGTTCATACAGCTCTGGAGTTCATGGGCTGATAGAGACCTGGCAGAGCCTTGAGTCTCCAATGGATGTCACTCACGCTGTCAATAGCCATTGATCAATGCTAGCTGCTGTCAAATAGAAGGCCTCACTGAACACCAATGGGGAAGACAGCTGGTATAGCTGGCTCTTCAGTGCAGGCATCACTGTTGTGAGTAAAGACTGGGTGGCTTATGAGTTGTAACTCAGTACTCATGTGCTCCTGAGTGTGAGTGGTGTCCTGGACTGCTGGGTGGAGTCTGGGCCATCTCTACACTCTGCTTTAGCTTCAGTCTGCAGTCTCTTCACAGCAAGACCTCTCATCCCTGTCTCCACCAATCTTTACATACTTATTTTTCCCTCCTCAACACAGCCTGATGAATCCCTTATGGACTCTTGCTCATCACATCTTCCTATAAATCAATTGTTTACTCTTTGAATTATTTCTTTCTTCCCTTAAGGGTTTTGCACCCTAAGAGGCAGGGAGAGACTCCTACTTACAGCTTTCTGTTTGTACATGCATATTGACTAAACTACTTATTTAACTCTCTTTCACAAAATATAGCCATTTTCTGTGCCTTTAATTTCTAGTTAGTCTCACTATTCATCTTTGAAAATTACATGCCCTCAAAGCCCTGAGGACTGAAATATTTTTTACAAGATGAAATAGTAAATCAATATGGTACTGTGAGTCATTTATTTTACGTTAATGGTTTTAAGCCAACTAGATAGTAGATTAGATTACTCTCAGAGAATCTTTTTTAACTTTCTCGAGGTAAATATCTTACATAAACTTGCTTTGAACTTTAGAGGATTTTTAGAAATAAAAAATATTGTCTAATAAAAAGGGATGGACTAATATGATCTGTCTGTTTCTTACATCACTATCATCATTTCTAAGATATTATTGATGTGCTTTTAATTAACAGAATCATACTTTATGTATGGAATAACAATAATGGCTAATGTTTAAGTGCTTCTAGAGATTATAGAGTGTTTTCTTATTTTATCTTAATTATGTTTAACCTGTAATGTCAGGTATTATTATGTCTATTTTACAGAAAGATTAAACAAAAAACTGAATACAATGCGGTAAAGCTGCTGCTTGGACACAGATAATCCAACTCCCAAACTCACACTCATTGCAGAACCAAACTACAGGCATTTACCACTGGGAAAACCCCTCTATTAAAATATAAAATTTCCTTTAGACTCTATAAACACTTTCCTTCATTGCCTTGGGAAGAATCTATAGACACTAAGAAAACATTTAGATGCACTTGAATAAAGTGAAAAAAGAATTTTACACTCTCAGTGCCAAAAAAGAATGCTAAAAGAAATTTTGTTTTTTTTTAAAGAACTCCCACTGTTATAAAATATATAGCCTGTTGACTTGGGAAGAGATCAATCTCATTTTTGTTAAAGGACAACATTACTCCTTTAAAATTATAGGCTAAGTAATTTCTTAGACAGTTCAAATGTAAATCTCTTCCATATTAAAAGACATATGTAGTCATGCCCAGAAATGTTTTGCCAACTATCTGGGCATTCCTTAACCCAATCAAGTTGACATATAAAATTAACCATCACAGGTATGTTGCATTATTGTTTGTAATGATTTACTCCTTCCCCTTTAAGATAATTATGCATTCCTATCATAGCCATGGCTCCAAGTAGCCTTTACTCCATATCCCATAGTCAGCATGGAACATATGCTTCCTTCGGTCAATAAAATGTGGTTAGATATTATGTGTGTCTTTCCAAATGGCAATTTAAATGTGCTTTGTGGTATGGTTCAGCCTTTTGCTCTTGCTGTCTGCCATGAGAGTAGAATATGTAGATGTAGATGGGGCTACCCATTAAGCCAGTGTCCCAGAATGAAGACATGGAGTAGAACTCCATAAGTGAAGTAGAACTAGGCAGAGTTTCAGCTTATCAGAAGACCCGTATATGAGAAATCAATGTTTGTTGCTGAGTAAGCTTCTGGAATTTTCAGCATTTAAAAATTATTATCATAACAAAATTTGACTCAGAAAATGTCTAATTTTAATTTTTTAGGTGGACAGCTGTTCCATCAGGATCAGAAACTGTATACGAAGAGTTTGAAATGGAAGAAGTTCTTTTGGAAGGCTGTTGACCAAAAGAACAAAGAAGAGAAGACAATGGGACCCATGAAAATTTCATACATAGGAGTCCCTAGGGCCTCTGGAGATTCATCCTGGACCTCCAGGGAAATTGATAATTGACCAAATGGACAATGATGGGGTTAGGTCTGCTCTGAATATATACTTTGGAATAATGCAGGGCTTTTTGTTTTGACTGAATCCAGGGGTAGCCAAGTATGATTTACAAAGGCATATACTAATATGACTCATTCTTTAGTGGGCTTTGGTCTAGAAATCAAATGGCTTAAGTTAGCCTAGATATTGAATCATTAAGTTAACACATATTTGATACTTGTTAATTAAGCTATCGACTCAGATACCTCATAACCAAGGGCAGATTACAATGACTCAGATACTTGAGCAAATCATTAATCTCTCCCCTCATCTTCCTACACTGGAGAAGCAAAAAGGTGGATAAAAGTTGGATTATCCAGACTCAAAAGTCCCCTTTTTCAGTGCTGTTAGTCCCTGATCTTTGGTACATTTTTTTCTTTAGTGCCTTGTATGACTGCATAAGTTTTTTGGTTTTTTTTTTGAGTTGGAGTCTCACTCTGTTGCCCAGACTGGAGTGCAGTGGCCGCTCCCGGCCACTGCAGCCTCGACCTGCTGGGCTCCGGCGATCCTTCTGCCTCAGCCTTCCAAGTAGCTGGAACTACAGGCGTGCGCTACC
>CAUYQG010122227.1:0-13156 GCA_963574415.1 Tarsius wallacei | reverse complement strand
ATGACCCATATTGGAGAGAAACCCTGTAAAAGGAAAGACTGTGGCAAAGCCTTTCACTCTCATTGATTACTTGCACAACATATGAAGACCTATACAGCAAAGAAACTTTACAATGTAAAGAATATGGCAAAGTCTTTCTCTCTTATCAGACCTTACTAGACATATGAGAATCCATACTGGAGAGAAACACTACAAATGTAACAAACGCTTTCTCATTCACTCAGGACTTGTTGCACATATGACCACCCATACTGAAGAGTAACCCTACAGATGTGAAGAATGTGGTAGCCTTGGCACTTCACTCATGCTTGACTAAACATCAGAGAACCCATACTTGAAAGAACACTTCAAATGTAAAGAATGTGATAAAGCCTTTAAATTGTACTCGAATCTTATCGAACTTGAGAAAATTCATACCAGAGAGAAACCCCAACAAAGGTGAATGAGAGGATAGGTTGAGAGTGGGAAATGCATTTTTTTTACTCTTCTTCCTAAATCTTGATACAATGATGAGAAAGTAGAAGATATGCTTTTGGAGAAATGCACACTTTGGGTAAAATTAACTTTGCCGACTTTGTCTTTTCTTTTTTTTTTTTTTGAGTTGGAATGTCACTCTGTCACCCAGACTGGAGGATAGTGGCATGCTCCCGGCCACCGCAGCATTGACCTGCTGGGCTCTGGCGATCCTTTCGCTTCAGCCTTCCAAGTAGCTGGAACAACAGGTGTGCGCTGCCACGCCCAGCTAATTTTTTGATTTATTGTAGAGATGAGGTCTCGCCAAGTTGCTCAGGTGGGTCTCAAACCCGTGGACTCAGGCAATTCACTCACCTCGGACTCCCAAAGCGCAGGATTACAGGCTGAACCACCGAACCCTGCTGACTTTGTCTTTTCAGAAACAGACTTCCTGGTGCCAGGAATCAGAAGTATCTCATAGTGTCATTCAAGCTTGCCTAGAGTAAAGGGAATTTACAAGGTCTAAGACATCATACATTGGTCAAGGATTGTAAAAGTCACGAAACTTATAATTACAAAAGTTATGACCACTCAGAGGGGGAGCAGGTGGGGATTCAATCTTCCAGTAGAATGGGCCCTAAGAGATGAGGGGGAGTGCACCCTCTATTAGCTCTAAGGAATGTCGTTAGGGAAGACCTGGGAGAATTAGAATTCTTGTCACGCCATTCTTTTGGGGCTATGATAATATGAACAGACATTAATGGGTCTCTGTGTCACAGGATCGCCAAGACATCCACAGGTGGTCGATAAGGAAGTCATGGCAGTCACAATACCTGATCACAGCCAGGCTAGGTGGCTCAGCCTGTAATCCTGCGCCTTTGGGAGGCTGAGGTGAGTGGATTGCCTGAGCCCGTGGGTTCGAGACCCAGCTGGGCAACTTGGCGAGACCTCATCTCTACAATAAATTAAAAAATTAGCTGGGTGTGGTAGCGCACACCTGTAGTTCCAGCTACTTGGAAGACTGAGGTGGAAGGATCACCGGAGCCCTGTGGGTCGAGGCTGTGGTGACCGGGAGCGGCCACTGCACTCCAGTCTGGGTGACAGTGAGACTCCAACTCAAACAAACAAACAAACAAACATCTCCAAGGAAAGGATTTAAGCCAGGACTCTGGGGGCTATGGAGCCACCCTCAACTAGAGTGTAGGCCCATTCCCAGTCTGTGGGGTGTGAACTTTTCTTAAATAAATCTTATCATCTTTCACCTCTGTGTACTGCAATTCTTTGCATTTACTCAGATCTCTCGGTTGCCAGCGTGCACCTCTGGCATGCCAGCTCTGGCGGTGCTGCCCTTCCCTGTGCCTCTCTCTCTGCATCCATCCACCCTCACCCTATTGGGACCCTAACAGTGAAGAACATGGCAAAGTTTTCACTTTCTTTTTTTTTTTTTTGAGTTGGAGTCTCACTCTGTCATCCAGACTGGAGTGCAGTGGCCACTCCTGGCCACCGCAGCCTCGACCTGCTGGGCTCCAGCGATCCTCCCGCCTCAGCCTTCCAAGTAGCTGAACTACAGGCATGCGCAACCACGTCTGGCTAATTTTTGGATTTATTGTAGAGATGAGGTCTCGGCAAGTTGCCCAGGCTGGTCTCGAACCCGCGGGCTCAGGCAATCCACTGACCTCAGCCTCCCAAGGCACGGGATTACAGGCTGAGCCACCGAGCCCGGCTGCCTTTCAGTTTCATGCAGGACATACGTGGAGGTACACTGAGAAGTGCTACAAATGTAAAGAGTGCAACAACACTGTTCCCTCTCATTCAGGACTTGTGCAACATATGAACATCCATACTGGAGAGAAATTCTACAAATGTGAGGAATGTGACAAAGCCTTTACTCAGTTCTCATATCTTATTCAACATCAGAGAATCTATACAAGAGATGCATTCTAGGAATGTAGAGAATGTATGAAATCTTGAGCCATTACTCCAACTTTTCTCAACATCAGAGAGTTAATACTCCATAATGCCCTATACTTGTAAAGATTGGAAAAGCATTTATCAAAATATAAGCCATAAAGAGCACAGGGAGAGATTTCAGATGTAAAGAATACCAATGTTATTGGGTGCAGTGGATCAAACCTGTAATCCCAGCACTTTGGGAGGCTGAGGTGAGAGGATTGTTTGAGCCCAGGGGTTCAAGACCAGCCTGGGCAACTTGACAAGACCTCATCTCTACCATAAACTAAAAATATTATTGGGGCATGGTAGCACATGCCTGTGGTTCCAACTACTTGAAAGACTGATGAGGAAGGATAGCCAGAGCCCAGCAGGTCAACACTGAGGCAGCCGTGAGTGTGCAAATGCACTCCAGCCTGGGTGACAGAGTGACTTCAACTTAAAAACATTTTTCTAAAGGCTTTACTGTTGCTAAGACTTTATTTGACATTAGATAATTTACATTGGATAGAAGATCTACCACCTAGATATGTTCTAAATATGTGCCTAAGAAATCACCAAGGTGTTTATACTGACAAGTTTACAAATGCCTTTACCTGCTGGGCTCAGGTGATCCTTCTGCCTCAGTCTTCCAAGTAGCTAGAACTACAGGCAACCACCAACATGCCCAGCAAAATTTTTTATTTATTGTAGATAGGAGGTCTCACCTGGTTGCCCAGGCTGGTCTGGAACCTGTTGGTTCAGGCAATCCTCTCACCTTGGTCTCCCAGAGTCTGGAATTATAGGCATGAGACATTGTCCCTAGACAAACTTTTCTTGATAAAAACCCTTGAACACCTAAGAATACAGGGAACATACCTCAAAATAGTAAGAGACATCTATGATACACCCACAGACAACATGTTGCTGAATGGACCAAAATTGAAAACATTTCCCTGAACACCGCAGTAAAACAAAGTTGCTCACTCTCACCTCTCCTGATTAAAATAGAGCTGGAGTCCTACCTAAGAGCAATCACACAATGAAGGAAATCCGGGCTCGGTGGCTCAGCCTGTAATCCCTCACTTGGGGAGGGTGAGGTGAGTGGATTGCCTGAGCCCGCGGGTTCAAGACCTGCCTGGGCAACTTGGTGAAGACCTCATCTCTAAAATAAATCAAAAATTAGCTGGGTGTGGTAGCGCGTGCCTGTAGTTTCAGTTACTTGGAAGGCTGAGGCAGAAGGATCACCGGAGCCCAGCAGGTCGAGGCTGCGGTGGCCGGGAGCGGCCACTGCACTCCAGTCTGGGCAAGAATGAGACTCTAACTCAAAAAAAAAAAAAAATCTTAGAAGAAAATATAGGAAACACCCTTATGGAAATTGGAATAGGGAAAAAAGTTTCTGGTCAACTCTCCAAAAGTGAATGTCATAAAGGATAAGACAGACATGTGAGATCTCATAAAACTGAAAACTTTTGCAAATCAAAAGAAACCATCAGGAGAGTGGGGAAACAGCCCACAGAATGAGATAAAAATATTTCCCAACAGTAAACCTGACAAAGTTCTAACATTCACAATCACAAAAAACTCAACCATGCCAAAAGGAAAAAAAATACCTATTAAAAAATGGGCAAAATATATTGACATTTCTCATAAAAGACGTATGAGCAGCCAACAGATACATGAAAAAAATGCTCAAAGTAATCAGCAAAAAATGCAAATTAAAACCACACTGAGATACCACCTAACTCCAGTCAGGATGACCTTAATAACTCAAAAAGCAACAGATGCTGGAGAAGTTGTGGGGAAAGGAGACCCCTTCTACACTGTTGGTGGGAGTGTAAACTAGTATAACTTCTGTGAAAAATACTGTGGCAATTTAGAAAAGATCTGAAAATCAACCTTCTTCAAGACCCAGCAATCCCCCCTTGTGGAATAATCCCAGAGAAACTCAGATTGATCTATAAAAGAGATACCTAGGCAAGACATGGTAGCAAAAGCTTGTATTCCCAGAATTTTGGAATCTGAGGCAAGAGGATTACCTGAGATCATGGGTTAAAGACCAGCATGGGCAACTTGGAGAGACCTCATCTCTACAATAAATAAAAAATTTACCTAGAAGTCGTAGCGTGCACCTGTAGTTCCAGCTACTTAGAAGGCTGGGGCAGAAGGATCACCTGAGTCCAGCAGTTGGGGGCTGCAGTGGCTATGAGTGTGCTACTGCACTCCAGCCTGGGCAAGAGTGAGATGCCAACACACACAAAAAAAGAGATACGTGCACACAAATGTTTATTGTAGCACTGTTCACAACATCTTCCATGATGCCCATTGAAAGTGAACTGGGTAATGAAATGTGATACATATACATGATGGAATATTATGCAATATTATATTAGCATATTATATTATATTAGAGTGCATTTCAATTATACTAATTAGGGATCTAATATATAACAGTGACTTATGGCTAATAATGTCTTGTATACTTAAATATTTGCTAAAATAATAGATATTATGTGTTCTCATTACAAAAAATATAAATGGAAACTATGTAAGGTGGCTGATATGTTCATTAACTTAATTGTAGTCATCATTTCACAATGTATAGGCACACCAAATTATAACATTATACACAATAAATATATGGTTATACAATTATTATGTATAAAAAATCAGATGTGAAATACATAAATAAACATGTGTAGGTATATATGTTTATGTGCATATATGTAACCTTGTCCTAGCTTTATCCAAAAATAATAATAATACTAAAATGAGTTATTGTGAAACAAGGTAACGTGTGGGAGTTTTATATACGTTTATCAATGTTCTATGTGATATAGTATACTAAGAAATTTGGACATACAGAGTTTAAATGACCAATCCCACTTAATACTGAAAAAGAAATATTAAAGTAAAGTAACACTAGGGTGTCTTCTATCTAGAGACATAGTCTGTGTCCTGGTAGAATTATGGAGTATCAATTTCTATAAAATCACATGGAAACCTCCCTAGGATAGAAACTCATAAAGAAGAAAACTTATAACATCCATCCTCACAGTTTTTAAAATTTCTCAACCAAAAAACAACTTCACCACTACTCTCAAATATTTCCAACATGACAGAAAAAGAAAATTTAAAAAATAGTTTAACATGGATTTTCTAAATAAATAAGCAGATATTAGGACATTCCCCAAAGGAACAGAAATTCAGTCCCTTACAAACCATTAAGGTTTTTTGATTTTCACCATAACTTTGAAAGGTGATCATTGAAAGAGCAGCAGAATTTTGTTGAATTTTAGAATTTCTTATGTCAAGAAAAGAAAGAATCCCATGCTTCTTGGAAACATTTCCATTGGAGCAGACCACCTTCCCAAACCACTCTTCAAGATCTGCTTTCTCTTTGACCTGTGTCATCTGCTTCATTGATGCTGACCTACCTGGGTGTTTAGATAATGTACTGTGTCTCTTTACATTCCAGGGCTCTTTCCTTTCCTCCAGTCTAGTGATCAGGTCTGACTTAGAAAGTCAAAACCTTATAGCCACCTCTTGATTGTAGGTGTGGGCAATGATATCCTATGCCACTAAATTTCTCGGCTTACTATTAATGTACATAGAAGGACAAGGTCAGTCCAAAAGGAGAATGGTTGTCAAAATGAAGCATCTCTAATTTTTCCTTTTCTATGTTAACAAATCACCAAATTGTGTTTGACAGCAGGAATCTGAAACTCATTCACGCAAAGCAGCAATTCCCAGAAAACATTCTACAAAGAAAGAACATAAAATCCTTTGTATGAAATAGGGATTGTATGTGGAATGTCCCAACCCAAACAAAGAGGTTTCTCTGGTTCTCCAACATCACTTTCCTGGACAATATCTGTTGAGTGGGGTCCAGGCATTCCCATTCCTCTGGAGAGAATTCTTTTTTTTGTTTTTTTTTGAGTTGGAGTCTCACTCTGTCACCCAGACTGGAGTGCAGTGGCCACTCCCAGCAACTGCAGCCTTGACCTGCTGGGCTCCAGCAATCCTTCCACCTCAGTCATCCAAGTAGCTGGAACTAGAGGCATGTGCTACCAGGCCTGCTAATTTTTTGATTTATTGTAGAGATGAGGTCTCACCAAGTTGCCCAGGCGGGTCTCAAACTGGTGGGATCAGGCAATCCACTCACCTCAGCCTCCCAAGGTGTGGGATTACAGGCTGAGCCACTCAGAGAGAATTCTATGGCCACATTCTTGAATATCAACAGCCCCTGAAAACAACAACAACAACACATATTTACCAAGTGGTAGTTTACTGTAGGCAAAACAAGAGGAAAGAAAAGAGGATTCAGTTGACTTGACAACTAGAATTATGCAATAAAATAATTTACAACATAGAAATATTCTCTAATGCATCAAGTTTGAGAAAAAAGGAAGAAATAAAATCCATTCAGCCAGTGTAGACACTATTTTTGTGAATGATACAGCACAAATCTGGACACCAAGAAAGACATATACATTTTTTAGTTCTATATTTATGTCCCATGGAATAAGTTGCATATACTGCTCAGATGAAAAACTCATAGGAGGTTGGAAGGTCCTCATCGTTTTAAGTACAACTACGAACAGTATATTATCTTAAAATGCAAATTCTGATTCAGGAGATATGGGGTTAGCATGTGCTTCTGCACATTTTTTATCCGGAGAGGGGGTCTCATTCTGTTACCCATGCTGGGGTGCAGTTGCACAATCACAATTCATTATAGCCTCCATCTCCTGGCCTGAAAGGATGCCTCCTCCACAGCCTCCCAAGTAGCTGGGATAAATTGGTATCAGGTGCCAAGGTACACAGGTGCAACACAACATCCGTGCTGAGATATTATAGGCCAAAATATAATAAATTATTATCTCAGGTTAATAATAAAGAAACATGTTTTAGGCAGAAGTCTGCATACAGGGATCTCCCATGGCATGTAATCTCTAAAAGTGTATTTATATTGTTTGTTTTTGGCATCGTACAGAACAAGACTCTTTTCATTATTCTTTATTCGGACCTTCCTGAGTTGTCCTGGGCAGTAACCGCCATCCTGTGTAAATGTGCATATTATTAACCATGTTCTCCGTGGAACTGATGGAGCATCATGTGAAATGTTAATCATTCATGTTCCCATCCTTCACTAGTATCTAAGGATCTACCCCATTTCCAAAGGGAATCTTGGGTATCCACACCAACTACCCATGTTCCCCAGTCACAAGGGAACATTTTTATTTTTATTATTATTTTTTATTATTATTTTTTGGAGTCGGAGTCTCACTCTGTCACCCAGGCCTGAGTGCAGTGGTATGCTCACGGCCACCGCAGCCTCGACCTGCTGGCCTCTGACGATCATTCAGCCTTAGTCTTCCAAGTAGCTGGAACTACAGGCGAGTGATACCATGCCCAGCTATTTTTTTTATTTATTGTAGAACTGAGGTCTCAAGTTTCCTGGGTGGGTCTTAAACCCACGAACTCAGAGAATTCACTTGCCTTGGTCTCCCAAAATGCTGGGATTACAGACTGAGCCACCAAGCCTGGCCAGGAACATTTTAATACTGCAGGTCATACATTAATGTTGAGAACAGTTCATGACAACTTAGCAGCATGCATGCTGATAACAGACAGGACTCTGGTATGTAGGGAGACATGTCCTTCAGAGCCCTTGAACATCACAGGATGAACAAAAATACTTGAAACATGCTCATTAGGCATGACCATCACAAGCACCAGTAGAGGTTTGCAAGTTTTAAAAATGAAATTCCTTGTGACCTGGGAAACATTTACCTGAGAACCAGCCATTGTTTTCCTTTTTCTCCTACTTCTCTGGGATTAATTTTTTTTTTTTTTTTTTTGAGTTGGTGTGTCACTCCATCACCCAGTCTGGAGTGCAGTGGTATGCTCACAGCCAGCCCAAGTGTCAACCTGCTGGGCTCAGGCAATACTTCTGCCTCAGTCTTCCAAGTAGTTGTAACTACAGTCACACACTACCACACCCGGCTAACACTTGATGTGTTGTAGAAAAGAGGTCTCACCAAGTTGCTCAGGCTGGTCTTGATCCCAGGGGTTCAGGCAGTCCACTCACCTTGGTCTCCCAAAGTGCTTGGATTACAGTGTGAGCCATGGAGCGCAGCCCTCTGGGATTTCTTATGAGGTGAGATGACCAGGAAAGGTCACACCTACATGTTGAAAATATGCCTTTATTTAAATAAAGTTGAACGCATTTATCTTTTGTTAGAGTCTCACTCTGCCACCTGGGCAGAAATGAAGTGGCACCATTATTACTCACCACAACCTTGAACTCCTGGGTTCAGACAATCCTTCCATTTTATTCTCCAAGGTAGCTGGTCTCAAACTCCTGGACTCAAGCAATCCTCTCACCTCAGTCTCCCAAAGTGCTGGGATTATAAATATGAGCCACTGTGCCCAGCCTTAGATATTTAATTTTTTCCAGACATCTATCTATATCTTGCCTGAAATTTTTAAAAAAATTTTCAGCGCCTACTGATAAAATACATTTTATGGTTAGTGTAAAACTGGAGTTGAAATAAGTGGGTGCATTTTTTTAAAGAGCCGAGCTCGGTGGTTCAGCCTGTAATCCCATGCATTTGGGAGGCTGAGGTGAGTGAATTGCCTGAGCCCGGGGGTTCGAGACCAGCCTAGGCAACTTGGCGAGGCCTCAGCTCTATAAATCAAAAACTAGCCAGGCATGGTAGAGCACGCCTGTAGTTCCAGCTACTTGGAAGGCTGAGGCGGAAGGATCGCCGGAGCCCAGTAGGTCGAGGCTGTGGTGGCTGGGAGCGGTCACTGCACTCCAGTCTGGGTGACTAAGTGAGACTCCTACTCAAAATAAACAAATAAATAAATAAAGGATGTAAACCCAGGTAGGAGAAGCACTGACACACAGACTAGCCTGAATCAAGTGTCAAGTCAGGCCATCCTATGACTTGGAATGTCCTATTACACAGTCCTACTAACTGAAGTGCCTGATGACCAACCTCCCAGGATACACTGGACCTGCTCTCCCGTGTGCCTGAGGGGCTTCATGTGGATACTTACATCTTCTCAATAGGTGAGATATTTCATAATTGGGGATATTTTATTCCTTTCACAAGTGAAACTTAATTCAGATTGAAAGTAGGACTCCAAGAAACTTAGAATAAACTTAGTTCACATTTTGTCTCATCATAGCAATTTTTCCTTAGACTGACATGCTTTGAATCAAGCACATGTTAGACATAGTTTATTTCCAATAGGCAGGTTTTAGGAGGCATTCAGACATTTTTTTTTTTTTTGAGTTGCAGTCTCACTCTGTCACCCAGACTGGAGTGCAGCGGCCACTCCCAGTCACCGCAGCCTCGACCTGCTGGGCTCCAGCGATCCTTCCAGCTCAGCCTTCCAAGTAGCTGGAACTACAGGCATGCGCTACCATGCCCGACTAGTTTTTTGATTTATTGTAGAGATGCGGTCTCGCCAAGTTGCCTGGGCGGGTCTCGAACCCGCGGGCTCAGGCAATCCACTCATTTCAGCCTCCCAAAGCGTGGGATTACAGGCTGAGCCACCGAGCCTGACTTAAACTATGTTTTAATGGCAGAACTACTGGGATTTTCTGGGCACTGACTATACCTAGGACACGAAATTAAATAAAGCTCCCTAACAATCAAAGTTCCCATTTTGGCTGCCAAGTTGTTGGTTAACAGTTGCTATCGTCACTAAGTTGCTACGTAGCCAATACTGCAAATTTTACCTATAAATGCTTTTCACAAACTGCACCAATTTGCCAAGAGGTTTTTTGGCATTTCTTACTCTTGACCCATGCATTTAATAAATTCATAATTAATCAAATACAATCTGGTGGCATAGCTTCTTCTTGCTTACTCGGTCATAACACTAGAACCTACATCAAAGACCCAGGGCTCTGGAAAGTCCTGTGGTCTTAAACCCGCTTTCTCCCAAGGCCTTTAAAAACCCCAATTATTTGCTTTTCCATGTTTCACTTGCCTCTGTCTACCCCCTTTCCAATCTGTGAAAGGTGGTTAATAAACTTTATTTCTTTCTACTTTCCCCTTTGTTGCAATCTGGCATTATTCCCATGGCAACAGTCTACCTCGCCTAAGTTTACACTTTCACAGAGGACAGGAATCATTTCTGCCTTTTCCCCTAAAGACCAGCAATGTGTGTGAAAATGCAAAGAAACCACTCACTTAATCAACTTAAATGTATTTCCTATAATTTGCTGTCTTGGAGGAAGACAAAACTTAGACTACATCAACAGCGAATGTCACAGTGAAATGTCAAAATGAGGCAGGGACACATCGATAGATAAATTTCTCATAGGCTGGTTTTAGGAAGCAGTGAGACATTTGAAAATTACATTTGACTACAGACCAACTTGGCAGCCATTCCCACCTGGCAATTCAAAAGAAAATCCTGTAAGATGTAAGAATAGGACAACCCATAATAATAATCACTAAGAATCTTTCATGTTGGGCCTGGTGACTCACGCCTATGATCCCAGCACTTTGGGAGGCAGAGATGACAGGATTTCCTCAGTTTACAGTTTCCAAACCATTAGCAGCAACTTGGGAGACTCCATCTCTAAAATAAATTTAAAGAAATTAGCCGGGCATGGTGGCGCATGTCTGTGGCTCCAGCTACTTGGAAAGATGAAGTAGAAGGATCACCAGCAGGTTGAGGCAGAGATGGCCATAAGTGTGCCATTGCACTACAGCCAGGGGGAAGAGTGAGTTGGAGTCTCACTCTGTCACACAGACTGGAATGCAGTGGCAGTTCCCGGCCACCACAGCCTCGACCTGCTAGGCTCCAGCAATCCTTCTGCCTCAGCCTTCTTAGTAGCTAGAACTACAAGCATGCACTACAATGAACGGCTAATTTTTTTGTTTTATTGTAGAGATGAGGTCTCGCTTGCCCCAGCGGGTCTCAAACCTGTGGGCTCAGGCAATCCACTCACCTCGACCTCCCAAAGTGCTGGGATTACAGGCTGAGGCACTGAGCCCGACATCTGGCATTTCTTTTCAGGTGAGATTATCTGGACAAGTCACATCTACATATTGAAAATATGTCTTTATTTTTAAAAAATTAAATGTATTTTATGAGTCAGTCTCATTCCATAACCCAGGCAGGCATGAAGTGGCTCCACACAGCTTATCACAATCTTGACCTCCTGAGCTCAACAAGTTTTTCCATCTCATGCTCCCAAGCATCTGAAATTGCATGCATGTGCAGTCACTCTTGGCTAAATTGTTTTAGATTTTATAGCTACATGGATGTGCTATGTTGTCCAGGTTAGCCTCAAACTCCTGGACTCAAGCAACCCTTTCCCCTCTTTCCCCCCACCACTGACCTGGATGAAAACCAAAAAAAGCACACTCAAGAGGGTTGTTTAGGATGGTGACCCCTCATCTTCTCGGTTTTAATGGTCCTCTACATAAAGTCACATGCCCTGCTCCAACTCCTTGTCTTGATATTGGCTGTCCCACCAGACTAACCAGGTTTGGACCTGGTGACAAACTACCAATGACCATGATGACTTGCCCTAGGGATTGCGACATGGATATTCCAGATCAGACGACTGCGAGACTGTTACCCACCAGCACCTGCACGTAGCCGACTCCCCCCTGCCTCTTCTCCAAGCCTTTACCCACAGGCCCTCTGGAGACCCCGGACCACGAGGCCTGACTGGGGCTTAGGGATTCATGATCTGATGTCAGCCCAAGGGAACTCCTTAACACTGTGCTGGAGCATTGGTTTAACTTCTAGAATGAGAGAGGGACAGGGCCAGAACCACAGCCGTTTCCCCCAGAGGCCTCCCACACAGGTCAGCCCCCCCATGAAACTCCTAAGTCCCGCACATCTGGAGCGTGCATTGCCTGGAGAGGCCTACAGTGGGGCGAGGTCACCACAGGGACAGGATCCTGGGGAATGGACCAGACCCACTCTATGCAGAGGGGAAGTGGGCCGAGCCACCGGCGGGCATAGGTCCAGGATCAGAACTGACGGGGAGGCCGCTCTGCCACAGCCAGGTCATCCGGGTCCATCCTGCCTCTAGTTCTCGCACCCACCCCCATACTCCCCATCTCCCGGCTTCTGGGTGTCCATCATTCTCCCTATGGACTCCCTAGACCTGAATTTCACAGGGCGAAAAGGGAAGAAGCAATGACACATGGCTCTTTCTGAGATGATCCAGCATTTCTGCAGGACCAGAAAACAAAAAGGCCGGTCAAAGCCCAAAAGCCACCCCCTCACTCTGAGCTCCTTTCTGATTGGGCAGGTTCTGAACTAGCATCCGCTGATTGGTTAAGGTTACAGGCTCCCACCCTTCTGGTCTTGAATGACAGCAGATGCGATCCAATGGGGCTGGAGGAGGAAGGAAAAAAAAGGCACGTTTTTGGTCATAGCATTGTGAGGTTGAGTTGCCTCCCTGCATTAGAAGTTTTGGAGAGGGGCAGGATGTGGCATGTGCGTGAAGCATGCTGGGAACTGTAGCACAAAAATGATGCTTGGTGGCTTGGCCGCTGGGCCGCATGACTCCATACCAGTCTGTGGAGGCGACAAAACATGCCAATGTACCCTGTAAGTAGATTCAAGGTGAGTCCCTATTTTTGCCCTGCTGAGGAAATCCACATCCATCAGTAACATGTTGGACAAACTGGCCATTGCCACACTCAAGTACCAAAGAAGCAAGACCCCTGAAAGAAGAGTCAAAAGTAAAAAGAAATAAACACATGAATAAATAAATAAATAA
>CAUYQG010122226.1:0-18735 GCA_963574415.1 Tarsius wallacei | reverse complement strand
TGAAACAAATTGATCATTTATGTGTGCATCAATTTATATATTATCTATTATAGTTCATTTATCTATTTTTCCTTTTTCATCAATATTACAATATCTTGTTTATTGGGACTTTAAAATGTTTGGATGTAAAATAATGTCAGTTCTCTACCTTTTAATTTTTTTGCATAAATAAAAATTATAGCTAGTAATCAGATCGTGATTGTAATTTCATCCCCCAAGAAAAAGGAATTAGAGGTCCTTGGATAACGACTGATTCTAAAACAGGAGCAGGAAATTTGCAAGATGAATCTGGAGCATTAGGCAGTGTTAGACATAGGAAAGTGTAGGTCAGAGGGATACAGGAATCAAGTAATAGTTATCAGTGGCCAGAAGGAGCACTTCTACACGGCTGGTGGGAATGCAAACTTGTACAACCCCTCTGGAAAAGTCTGGCAATTTCTGAAAGAACTAGAAATTGACCTTCCATATCCCAGCAATCCCAATAGGGAATATACCCAGAGGAATGCAAATCATTCTACAAAAAAAGATACTTGCACACACATGTTTGTTACAGCTCTATTCACAATAGCAAAATATTTCTCTTTGAGGCTTTTTTTCATCTGGGAAAGTAAACTAAAAATAAGTTGCTTGGAGTGAGAGCCGGTGGATAGGGAAGCTGGGGCAAGGGGGTCAAGACCAAAAACTGCTGAACACTTAGCACAGTGTGAATAGGTACATTATTATGGTAGAAGAACCAGTCACCTGTTTGCCACAACTCAGGATGTTTCTTCTGCAAATTATGACACAACTTTCTCAAAACTTCCACATTAAAAATTTTGGTTGACCATTTGATCTGGAGGAATAAATTCCAAGTGTACTACAAGTGGCCTGCCCGTCAAAAGATAATTCGAATTTTGGGGAGGTCCTTCCTCATATTAGAAAGATAAAAGTGATGATCTCACTGTTGTTTTAATTTGCATGTCTTATCTCAAAGAGATCTCACATACAATTTTTATTTTAAAAGCTGTGATTTGTTTCTAAGCCTCCTGATTAAAAAAGGCAAAGAGAGAAACAAACTGATGAAGAAAGATTATGGAAATGAACTCAGATTAGTGCGCGCCTGTAGTTCCAGCTCCTTGGAAGGCTGAGGCAGAAGGATCACCGGAGCCCAGCAGGTCGAGGCTGCGGTGGCTGGGAGCGGCCACTGCACTCCAGTTTGGGCGACAGAGTGAGACTCCAACTCAAAAAAATAAAATAAAATAAAAATAAAATAAATAAAATTTAGTTCTATAAAACAAACAAAGGGAAATATTAATGTGGACAAAGAGAGAAAAGCTGTTCCTTTTCAATAACCAAAAATTTCAGGGAAAGAATCATTCTCCATTCAGTTGCTATTTATCCTTCTGGTTATTTTCTGAAGTATCTGTTCCCCAATCAGTCACAGGAGCTGGGGTAAAATATTGATGCACTAATTTTCTCTGATTCCATATATATGGTTGACATAATATATAAGGTTGACATAATTTAACATATTCTATTTCATTTGCGGGTAGTGTAAAAAGGTAAAACTCTTTCCTAAGTGTTTGTACTAAAGGTCTAATACTACCAGAATAAAAATTAAGTTGCCACTTCCTAAAAGCCAGGTACTATACCAGGTGATTTATATACCCAATTAATTTTTACTGTTTCATTGCAGAAACTATTAGACCCATTTCACTGATGAGAAAACTGAGGCCGAGAGAGATTTTACTGCTCTGGAGCCACACAGCTATTAAAAGAATGAACTGAAACTCAAATCCAGTTACCATGTGCTAACGTCAGTGCTCTCTCACACAAATTCCACTCTCATTTTGTATGTCATCTGATATTAATAATATGTGCAGTAATTTGTTATCACTGTTCTTATTTAAACTTCAAGAAAGAAAATTATGATAAAATTGCAAGTTAACATTATCCCAACAAACTATCTTAATTACCTTAGCTGACTAATGTCTACTATGGTGAGATCAGGGAAAAATAACCTGGGTTTTTAAAGCAAACACTTCAAGCATCACTCTCAGCCGGGTGCAGTGGCTCAAACCTGTAATCCCAGCACTTTGAGAGGCCGAGGTGAGGGGATTGCCTGAGCCCACAGGTTCAAGAACACCTGGGCAACTTGGTGAGCCCTTATCTCTACCATAAATAAAAAAATTAGCCGGAGTGGTAGCCCACACCTGTGGTTCTGGTTACTTGGAAGGCTGAGGTGGAAGGATCACCTGAGCTCAGCAGTTTGAGGCTGGGGTAGCCGTGAATGTGCCACTGCACTCCAGCCTGGGGGACGGAGTGAGACTCCAACTCACACACACACACACACACACACATTCCCTCTCTGTGGCCTTTCCAACAATTCTTCTACTTCATTCAGTCCTCCAATCATTTTCCACTATCCAAGATCAAAGTAACCCCACATCCTCAATTTCTTGCAAAATTCAGATTTCATATTCCACCATCACAATCAGTGCTTTGCAAGCACCCTTAATGATTGCATAGATCTCTTTCTCCATCATTCTCATCTAACCAGCCTCAGTGTCCTCAGGCCCACAAATATGCCCCAGATAGTCTACGGATGGAGCTGTCATGTGCTAGCATGCTAGCAGCCATCTTTGGAGAATTGACTATCAATTTTCCAGGAATTTTATATGCTAGTTGAACACAACCATCACTAAAAATTAAATTATATGAGTACAAGAAAATAAATTAAAACAGAAATAATAAATATGCAAACTTCAACACTTCCTAAAAAACATCCTCTTTTTATTATTATCCATGTTCTTAATGTTGCATGCATGTATTGTAAGCATCTGGTAGATACGCTACATAATGGTGTGTCCCGCTGTATCTCTTCTCAAATGCCATGTTGACAACTTGAAACCAGTCATAGTGCAATCATTGACACCATGGAAATCAGCAAACGCCATACATTTTTCTCCAATAAGCCAGTTATATTCCTGGAGGAGGCCCAGTGAGCTTTGTTGAAACAGGCCTTCAAGGTGCTTCTGATGCACCTGGAATCTGAGAACCACTGGTTTAGAAGGCCTAACCTACCTATCTTCAATCAGTGCCCTCCTCCCATCACTATCCCAACTTCTCCCTCATCCACACACAGAGTTCCTGAGTTTGGAGTTTGCTTCACTACAAATCTACCTCAGCTTTAAACAAACCGATTTCCACCAGTGGATATAGGCATCCAATAGGAAAGATAGGACTTTTCCTGGGACCCATGAACAATCCCTAGTTTAAATTCAAGTCCAAGAGTCTATAAAAATAATTTTTTCTTAGTAGCATATTTACTTAATCTCATTTTAATATTTACTTCTACTTAAAAACATAATAAAATAAAATCTTTTTTTTCCTGAAAATCACATCTTGAGGAACCAAGTCATCCATTTTCCATTTAGAAGTGTGTTGTTGAATAATGAAAGCCAGCAGATGGCAGCAGGAACTCTTGGAAAGAAAGCCTAACATCAAACCATTTGGCAGAGAAAGAACATAAATTGTTATTGCCAAGTCAAGCACATTTCTAAATAATTTCCTGGCTTATCATATTCTTCAAGTCAGCAAGCTGACTTTTAAAATTGAGAATAGGTTATGTTCTACAATTTCATTAAAAAAAAATACAACCAAAAAAGTCTTCCTGTGCAAATTGTTTCTGTCAGACAATAGCCAGATCCTTTTTACTCTGTTGCCAGGTTTAAGATTTTCAGATTCTCACAGACCAGATTTTAATTATTTTCCTTCATTAATATTTTTAAATGTTTTTGTATTATCCCATCTACAACCAGTTTTCTTACCTGTCTTTACCTGTTAAGACAGGCCAAAAAAGACAGAGTACAGATGACACAGAACCTCCATATTTTTTAAAAAACACGAAAGACCGGAGCATGTAAGAAAATGATTTAACTTAATTATCATAATATCACCAAAATCCATGCAAAGCAACTAAATGGAGTCTGATTTTAAGAATAATACAGCCGGGCTCGGTGGCTCAGCCTGTAATCCCGCGCCTTTGGGAGGCTGAGGTGAGTGGATTGCCTGAGCCCGCGGGTTCGAGACCCGCCTGGGCAAGCAAGACCTCATCTCTACAATAAATAAAAAAAAAAAAAATTGGCCGGGCATGGTAGCGCGCGCCTGTAGTTCCAGCTACTTGGAAGGCTGAGGTGGAAGGATCGCCGGAGCCCAGCAGGTCTAGGCTTCGGTGGCCGGGAGCGGCCACTGCACTCCAGTCTGGGTGACAGAATGAGACTCCCACTCAAAAAAAAAAAAAAAAGAAAGAATGAAATTAATGTGGTAGTTGGCTATGTATTTTATATTTTAGATATCGCCTACAATTTATGTCTTATGCCTTGGTAATGCTTACTATTTGAAGGAATTTGACAAAGATTCTAAAGAAAAATTTAGTTTCTTAGCCCCTAATCTGTGAGCATGATTTTTGTTTTTAACCACAGCAGTTCAAACATAGGGTTAAGAGAGAGCTCACCACTGAGGAAGGTTAGTGTGAGCTGTTCATTATAAGATTAAAAGAAATCTGAGAGATTTGTCCTGTTTTTAAAATGTGCTATTCATATTTCTGGCATTTTCTGTGTTGTAATAGGAAACATTACTAGATTTTGAAATTAGTAGTGTCATTAAGATGTTGATATAATATAAATTAAAACTTTCATGAACCTTTCCCCTTTAGGAAATTCAGTACCTACTTCAAGTAGCAGCACTGTACCTGTCTCTCTATCATCTGGAGGCTGTCTAGGATTAGACAAGTTCAAGAAACCTGAGGGAAGCTGGGACTGTGATGTGTGCCTAGTGCAGAATAAAGCAGACTCTACCAAATGTGTAGCATGTGAAAGTGCAAAGCCAGGCACAAAATCTGAGTTTAAAGGTAAGTGATGGTAAAGGGCCTCTTTGTAAGGCCATTTTAAAATTCAGTATTTGCAAACAACTTTAGTGTTGAAATTACTCATATTCTATTGAAAATTAATGTAAAGTGAGGTATTGTCTTGAGATTTAGGTGCATCTATCTCTGAATTACTGTAAAGTCACATTAGTTACTTGTCAGCAGAGAAATATCTTTTCTGCAGCTGGATAAAAAAATGTCTTTTGTTATCGAGCCTCAGGTTTTATTTATTTATTTATTTTTTGAGTTGGAGTTTCACTCTGTAGCCCAGGCTGGAATGCAGTGGCATGCTCATGGCCACTGCAACCTCAACCTACTGGGCTCAGATGATCCTTCCACCTCGGCTTTCCAAGTAGCTGGAACTACAGGCACATGCCACCATACCTGGCTAATTTTTTTTTAATTTATTGTAGATATGAGGTCTCACCAAGTCGCCAAGGCTGGTCTTGAACTCATGAGCCCAGGCAATCCTCTCACCTTGGCCTCCTAAAGTGCTGGAATTATAGGCGTGAGCCACTATCTGGCCTGTTTTTTTTTTTTTTTAACTGTTAATCCCCTATATGAATTTGTTGACACTTATTTAACTGGGAATTTATACCTCTAAAACCTAGTAAAAGTAATACAGGCTTAGGCTTTGGTTTCTAAGAATATATCACAGCAAAATAACTCTCTTAATGTTTTACTATGTAAATGTAAAGGAAGAACTTCTCAAAGTAATTAATGTTAAACTATATGGAGGCACAATTTTTTTGTCTTCATACCCCTGTGTGAAGTATTTTAATCATGTACATATTTCATTCAAAATTTTTGATAAAAGCTAAGAAAGAGAAGAGATTTTAGATCTGAAGGATCAATCAGGTAGAGGTGAAGAAGAGTTTAATTTGAACAATAGTAAGCAAGCCTATAAGGTGAGAATGTGTGGAGATTAAATATCTTAGTGAAACAACTCAGAAATAGTCAAAATACAGCATATTCTTAATTATAAGTAGAGGTTAAATTATGTATCCACAGGGACATGAGTGTGGACTCATATAGACAGTGGAGATTTGTGGGGGAACAGGAAGGTGATAGATAATGAGAAATTGCATAGTGGGTACAATGTACATTATTTGGGTAAAAGATACAACAAAAGCCCAGACTTTAACACTATGCAATATATCCATGTAGCAAAATTGCACTTACACAGTTTAAATTTTTAAAAATTTAAAATAAAAAAGTACCAAGTTATATTTACTTTGTAATTGCCTTGGACTAGTAGCTTTAATTTTTTTTTTTTTTTTATTGCAAACCAGAAGTAAGAAATAAACTTTTTATATTATGAACCATCCACACGCACAGTGTATTTGTCTACATGATTGAAATACTTGCTTCTGGTATGTGTAAGGTACCCTGGTACTTTCTGTTTATTCCATTTTAAAAGAAAAATGCTGGTTGCAGCCCGCTGAATTAATTGAATGACTAATGAGATACAACTGCCAGTTTGAAAAACACTACATTTGAGTATTTTATTTCATTCTGTAGTTGTTAGTTCATTGTCCTTTTTCATACTGTTCTCTACCTGTAGTGTAATAATCACTTTTAAATATCTTGGCACTTTTTTATGATTCTTGTTTTTGAGCCAGTTAGTCAAAGCACTTTATTTCTAGTTTCCTAAGCTACAGAAAAACTTTTTGAAACTAAGAGTTTGATCTTGTCAGTATAATATCATTTAACCTTATAAATATTGCCTTAGCTCATGTAATTCTTCTGTTTTTATGATGCTAAAGTTTTTAAATGCTTGAGTAAATAACACATTCACAAGATTTAAAGTCAAGAAATTGTGACAGGTCACAGTGAATAGTCTGACTCTTGCCCCCATTGTTTCATCTTCCAACCTTCCTTTCCCTTCCAATGTATTAAGCTATGGCTAGTTTCTTATAAATCTTTCAAAATTTCTTTATGCCCATCCTAAGCAAACACACTCTTCTTCTGTATGTTCTTATCTTATTAGAAAGAGTTGTATATACCACACTCCCTTTCTGTCCTCTTGATTTTGTCATGGATTATCTTGGCTATATCTTTGTTTTTTATTCTTCATTTATAGTTGCTTGAATTTCATGTGGCATTTTGCATGTCTTTAAAGTTATTTTTATTTTTTTGAGTCAGAGTCTCACTCTGCCCAGATTTTAGTGCAGTGGCACAATCATGACTCATTGCAGCCCCCAACTCCTGGGCTCAGGAAATCTTCCTGTATCAGCCTCTGGAGTAGGAGTAACTGGGATTACAGGCACTTGCCAGCACACCCAGTTTCTTTCTTTCTTTTCTTTTGTAGATACTAGGTCTCGCTATGTTGTCTAGGCTGATCTTGAATTCCTGGATTCAAGCAGTCCTCCCATCTCAGCCTCCCAAAGTGTTAAAGCAGAGTCCCAGCTATAGAATTGCTGGATTGAAAGATACATGTGTTTATAATTTTTGATAGATATTAACAAATTACCCTTCAAAGGTTTTGTGATAGTTTACACATCTACCTGCAGTGTATAATAGTGCTTGTTATTCCCAGTCTCGTCCCCAGTACAAACTTCATTAAACTTTTTTGATTTCTGCCAGTCTGATGAATTAAAAGTGGCATGTGAATATAGTTGTGAAGATTGAAATACAATTCTCATACTGAATATTAGTCCACTTGGTTCTTGTTTACTGTCACTGGTAATACTCTTCAAAGTAGGCCTTTTCAAAGTTATCCCTATGTTATTTTGGCTTTTTTTGTTTTGTTTGATAGGATAAATAATTCAGTGTCTGTGTGATATCTTTTATGTTTTTGCAGGCTTTTGCACATCTTCCTCATCTTCAAACCCAGCAGCCTCGTCCTTCAAATTTGGTATCCCATCATCCTCTTCTGGGCCTTCTCAGATTTCAGCAAGCACTGGAAGTTTTAAATTTGGAGATCAGGGAGGATTTAAAACAAGTGTGTCATCTGATTCTGGGTCTATAAACCCCATGAGTGAAGGCTTTACATTTTCTAAACCAGTAGGAGATTTTAAATTTGGAGTTTCATCAGACTCTAAATCTGAAGAAGTTAAAAAAGACAGTAAGAATGACAATAATTTTAAGTTTGGACTTTCTTCTGGTGTAGGCAACCCAGTTTCTTTAACTCCATTTCAATTTGGGGTGTCTAATCTTGGGCAACAAGAAAAGAAACAGGAACTGTCTAAGTCTTCACTTTCAGACTTTAGCTTTGGTACGGGTGTTACCAACCCCACCTCTGCTGCTACTAACACCGTAGTGACCTCTGAGAACAAAAGCAGTTTCAACTTTGGAACCATAGAAACCACGAGTGTTTCAGTGGCTTCTTTCACATGTAAGACATCAGAAACAAAAAAAGAAGAAATGCCTGCCACCAAAGGAGGGTTCACTTTTGGCAGTATGGAAGCTGCTTCTCTGCCATCTGCTTCGATGTTTGTTTTGGGAAGGACAGAAGAGAAACAGCAAGAGCCTGTCACTTCTACTTCCCTAGTTTTTGGGAAGAAAGCTGACAACGAAGAGCCTAAGTGTCAATCAGTGTTTTCCTTTGGGAATTCAGAGCAAACCAAAGATGAGAGTTCTTCAAAGCCCACATTTAGTTTTAGTATGGCAAAAACATCTGAGAAGGAATCCGAACAGCCAGTAAAGGCTACTTTTGCTTTTGGAGCTCAAACCAATACTACAGCTGGTAAGTAATTAAAATTGAAATTTTGTTAAAATTAAATTTTTACAAGGGGTCTGGTATCACAAAAATTGCAGCAAGTCGAGGAATGGTTTACACTGAACATAGTTAAGAGCATACAGAACTCTTAATGGGAAGGAGCCTACAATTTTCACTTTGAACTGATCCAAACCTTCATGGTGCTAATAAAGTTACCTACAGATCTGATTTTGAGAAATACAGCTCTAATGGAAAGCCTACAATAGTACACATTTATGTATGTCTTTCTCCATCCTGTTGGGGCTTCTGTAATCAGAATTGGCATCTGTTAACTGGAAAAATAGGAGTTCTTACTTAAGCTCCAGAAATATTTTCTTTTTTTTGAGTTGGAGTCTCACTCTGTCGCCCAGACTGGAGTGCAGTGGCACGCTCCCAGCTACTGCAGCCTCGACCTGCTGGGCTCCGGCGATCCTTCCGCCACCGCAGCCTCGACCTGCTGGGCTCCGGCGATCCTTCCGCCTCAGCCTTCCAAGTAGCTGGAACTACAGGCGCGCGCTACCATGCCTGGCTAATTTTTTTTATTTATTGTAGAGATGAGGTCTCGCCAAGTTGCTCAGGCAGGTCTTGAACCCGCAGGCTCAGGCAATCCACTCACCTCTTCCTCCCAAAGCGCGGGATTACAAGCTGAGCCACTGAGCCCGGCTGAAATATTTTCTTTTTTTTGAGTTGGAGTCTCACTCTGTTGCCTAGACTGGAGTGCAGTGGCCGCTCCCAGCCACTGCAGCCTCCACGTGCTGGGCTCCGGAGATCCTTCTGCCTCAACCTTCCAAGTAGCTGGAACTACAGGCGCGCGTTACCATGCCCGGCTAATTTTTTGATTTATTGTAGAGATGAGGTCTCACCAAGTTTCCCAGGCGGGTCTTGAACCTGCGGGCTCAGGCAATCCACTCACCTTAGCCTCCCAAAGCACGGGATTACAGGCTGAGCCACCGAGCCCGGCTGAAATATTTTCTAATAATAATTATGTAAAGGACTTCATTTATAAATAGTTACCGAAAACCAGTCATCATTAGACATTTAAGAAACACAGACAACAAATATAAGACAGAAATGAAATAGAATGCTTAAAAATGGAAAACATGACTGGTTATCATCCTGTAGTCTGAGTACCAGGAAGAACATAGCTGATGATCAGATCAGTGAACAAGAATTTCCTCAAACTCAGTGAAAAAGTACAGAGATTGATCTAAGCTATATTCACAAGTTTCTTCAGAATAGTAGTGCTTAGAAGCTGTGAACAGTATTTAAGAATATCAAAGAAGTGATGAAGAAAATTTTCTAGATGTAAAGAAAGATGCTGATCTTAAAAATGAAAATTACCTACTCATTGACAAACATCAGTGAAATTTTACACCAAAGCCAAAATTCTGAATGTTTTCAGATTAGCATTGGACTTCAAATTTGCAACATTAAATGCTAAAAACAGGAGAGTGCTTTCAAAATGAAAATTGTCTTTAACCTAGAATTCTATTACTAGCCAAATTTGCTTAAGCATACAGGTAAAATATAAAAAATTTGAAAAGAATCAAAAGTTGAACATCTATGAACACTTTTGAATAATAAATTGGAAACACTCAAACAAAATTAAAATTAACCTTAAAGTGTGGAATTCAGCAATAACTGTGAGCAGTTATTTGTCTGCCAAATAGTTATCTAGAAATGTACAAAAAACCCAAAATTTATACATTATTTGGAAAGGAACAAAAAATGAGATAGGCTCTACTCTAATGAAATTTGATCATAAAATCACTAGAATAAGGTATACACTCTTAACTAGCCTCCCATTTAGCCAACTTGAAAGTTAGCCAACATGCTCCATTTTCTATAAACTGTACCAATGCCCATAGCATACTGTTCCCAGCCTTGGCTAACGTGCAGTATTGGAACTGAGAAATTAAAAGAATAGTTTAAAACAAAAAAGTCTTCAGTTGGGAAGCTGGATTCAGGATCACTATATAAAAAACCAAAAGCTGTCCTTCAAGTTAGCAATAAAACAGTATTTTCTAACATTTCTAATTTATATTTTATAATAGCAGCAGAACTTGTAACATGCTGAGTAATTAAAAGAACATAAAGGGCATACTTATTCCTGGATGGGAGTATTCCATAAAGCTTCCCTTCTAACCTCAATAATTTCAGTTCTTAGGGAAATTTTTATGAAGCTTGACAAGCTAATTCTAAAATTTACGCTGAAAAGAAAATATACAAGAAATTTTGGAGAGGAAAGCAGGCACATAGGCGTCTTTACCCTACTAATATTAATCTATAATATAATGTTATAATAATTAAAATAGTCTAGTGAAGTGTAAGTATATTAGAAAATCTAGTGTGTCGTAAAGACATCATTGCAAATCAGTGCACAGAGGGTATAATGCTGTGAAAAAAGTTGGCTATACACTTAGATAAATTGAAGTTATTTCACATATTGTAACATAAACTGCAAATCAAACCTGTAAAAGTACAACTATTAATATCTGAACTTGCTACTCAAACACAGTATCCAGTTAGATATGGATTTCAGGGATATTTTTGTTTTTATTAGCCTGAATGCTGAAGGCCTTTCTATGAAAGAAAATCTATAAACTAAAAGGAAAGATGATATACTGGACTTTGTCAAAACTCAATATTAACAGATGTCCATTCAAATCTATTAAAAAATATTCTGTTTTCTAATGAGTTATTTTAGATTGCAGGGTAAGAACAAGTACTTTCTGAGACTATTCTTAAGGATTATGCTTGTTTCTTAATTTCTGTCTTACAGATCAAGGTACAGCAAAGCCAATTTTTAGTTTCTTGAACACTTCTTCTAGTTCAAGTACACCAGTGACTTCCGCCGGTGGTGGCATATTTGGTAGTTCCACCTCTACCTCCAATCCACCTGTGGCTGCCTTTGTATTTGGACAGGCCAGCAATCCTGTGAGCAGCTCAGCCTTTGGTAACACTGCTGAATCCAGTACATCTCAGTCTTTGCTTTTTTCTCAAGATAGCAAACCAGCAACCACATCTAGCACAGCTACGGCTGTTACCCCATTTGTCTTTGGTCCAGGAACCAGCAGTAATAATACTGCAGCCTCTGGTTTCAACTTTGGAGCTACAACCACATCTAGCTCTACAGGTAAATTTACAAAAGAAAAAAAATACACATTGTAATTGGATGGGCTTTAATTATAACTATATCATTTCTTAACAAATAGCATAGTAGGTTATAACAGAATGGCATGATGCCTTTAGGTCATTTACACCAGGGATGATGTAATTATTCACTATGTGCAATAATGTACATTTTGTGATCAAATTTAATATATTTAACTCTTGGGAGCAATTTTCCTAATCTTGGTAAAAGTATATTTAATTTTTTCAAATTTTTTGAAAATGTTAAGCTATAAGTAACCAGACACTGGTGGTAGTTTCATTGGACAGTCCTTGTTATGCAGTATATACACACACCCACACATACACATGGGGGGGGGGACAAAAAAACTCAGAATTTATAAAATTTTGTATTTTCATATGTTTAGACTTCACCTTCAAAGTACTCTTTGTTTGATGTAATACACCAATCAAGATGCTTTTTCCATTGCCCCAAACAGTTTTTGGACTTGTCGATTTTTTATGCTTTTAGTGCTTCTGCTGTTTTTCGTTTTACCTCTTCCGCATTGTCAAAATGCTTCCCTTTGAGGAGTTTTTTCATCCAAAGAAACAGAAAAAGGTCACTCAGGCAAGAGCAGATGAATAGGGAGAGAGGTCCTACCATTTTTGTTCAAAAACTACTGAATACTCAGTGCTGTCAGTCTGGGCAGGTGCACTTGTAAATCACCCATCATGAAATGAGCAAACATGTTGAAAGAATCTCCAAAAGAAATTCACTGAAGTTGAACACAGTCTCTTCCAACAATGCCAGCTGATACATTGATGCTAGTGGGTTTCTAGAACACACACGTAACAGGGGAAGCCTGTATTGCAAGGGGGCCCACCCTCCCAAAAAAATCCCTGTTTTGGGAGGGTGGGTGGGTCCCCCTTTGTGTATGCACACAACATTTGGGAATTTTTGTACATATGTCACTTTACCAAAAACTGTTGACCTTGAAGGTGGGGACTGGTTATTGATTCATGTTTTTGTTTAGGTGAATTCTATGCATCATTAAATATGGTAGAGTTGGCAAAAAAAATATGGTAGAGTTGTATTCTTAACCATTATTGAAACTCATATTGATGGAATTTGGGTAGTATGGGAAGAGTCTGAAAAGAAACTTGACATTTGCTTGTGAGTTTACAGAAATTTCTTGAAGATAATCTCATGTTAGCCTCCACAGTGATTTCAGTGTTTCTTTGGCCTCCAGGATCCTCCTTTGTCTTTGGAACTGGACCTTCAGCACCAACTGCCAGTCCAGCATTTGGTGCTAATCAGACCCTAACATTTGGACAAAATCAAGGTGCCAGCCAGCCTAATCCCGCAGGCTTTGGATCTATATCGTCGTCCACAGCATTATTTTCTGCTGGTTCTCAGCCTGCACCACCTACTTTTGGGACAGTGTCAAGCAGTAGTCAGCCTCCTATATTTGGACAGCAACCTAGTCAGTCTGCATTTGGTGCTGGAACAGCTCCTAATTCCAGTAAGTATGTGCAGTGATGTTCGTATGTATGCTTAGGTTTTGTGTTTCTTGAAATATTTTCCTTTGAAACCATGCCTGTGTTTGTTTTCTTAATGTCTCATGTACATGGCAGAATAGAGAAGTGTATATTTAGATTTACCTAAAAATAACATTCCCAAGTTTTATGCAACTATAACTTATTAGGGTATTAAAGTATATTTAAAAATGTTATTTCTTACTCTTATCGAGAATGGGATGTATTAAGTCTCATATCTCCTCAACATTGAGTTTTGGGTCTCTCAAGGCTAGATTTGAACCGGCTCTTCTGATTTTCTTTATGATTGGATTTATTCCTTACTTCCTGTTCTCTTGGGACAATCCAGCTGAGTTGTCGTGTGACACTTTCTATTGATACTAACCTTTCCACTTGACTTGCATATTTAAAGTTTCTGTGACTTTTTTTTTTTGAGGTGGAGTCTCACTCTGTCGCCCAGGTTGGAATACAGTGGCATGCTCACAGCTACAGCATCCTTGACCTACTGGGCTCAGGCGATCTTTCCACCTCAGCCTTCCAGGTAGCTGGAACTACACACAGGTGTGTGCCACCACACCTGGCCAATTTTTTCAGTTTATTTTATAGAAGAGTCTCACCAAGTGGCCCAGGCTGGTCTCGAACCCCTAGGCTCAGGCAGTCCTTCACCTCTGCCTCCCAAAGTGTTGGGATTTACAGGTATGAGCCACCATGCCTGGCCTATGACACTTTTAAGATGACTAATCATACTATATTATAGTGCCATCTTTCCTCAAAATTGCACTGTTTGATATTTTTCCAATTTTAAAATATAATCTTATGTAGAAAAGGGTATAAAACATAAATGAACAGTATAATGTTGAAGCAAATGAGTATGTAAGACCCACCCGGGAACTTCTCATGTAATATCTTTTTGATCACATTCCTCTCTTCTTTCTCTGCTCTGGTGATGAACACTGTCCTGTCTTTTATGGTAATCACCATTCTTTGTCTTTTATTTAGCTTAACTATTGATATATGCATCTCTAGAAAATATAGTTGTATCTGGTCTTTACCTATGTAAATTGAATCTTACTGTATATAATCTTTTTTTTTTTTTTTTTTTTTGTGTTGGAGTCTCACTCTGTCACCCAGACTAGAGTGCAGTGGCTGTTCCCGGCCACCATGGCCTTGACCTGCTGGGCTCCGGCCATCCTTCCGCCTCAGCCTTCCAAGTAGCTGGAACTACAGGTGCAAGCTACCACGCCCAGCTAATTTTTTTTTTTTTTGACTTATTGTAGAGATGAGGTCTCGCCAAGTTGCCCGGGCGGGTCTCGAACCCGCGGACTCAGGCAATCCACTCACCTCAGCCTCCCAAAGCGCAGGATTACAGGCTGAGCCACCGAACCCGGCTATAATCTTTTGATTCTTGCTTCTTTTGCTCTAAGGTTTTAAGGTCATCCATGTTATTGCATATAGTTTGTTTATTGTCATTGCCATAGTGTAAATCATTGTATGAATATACCACAGTTTATCTATTTGCTGTTGTTGGATGCTTGAATTATTTTTAGCTATTACAAAATGCTGCTGTACAGATTCTTGTATATGTATTTTGGGGCACATATGCTTGTTTTTCTAGAGTATATGCCCTGCAGTGCGACTGCTGAATAAAATGTTTATATATCTTATGCTTTAGAAGTAATGCAAATGTTTCCTGATGGCTTGTGCAAGTTTATATCCTACCATCCTTGTATGAGAGGTCTTATGCTTGGATTCTGCTCAGTGTGTGTGTGTGTTATTTTTTAAAGATTTTTGGCTATTTTTCAGTTTGGTTGTTTGGCTTTTGCATATGGGGTTGTAAAATTTCTTTATGTATTCTTGATATTGGTACTTTGTCAGTTTATGTATGTAGCAAAATTTCTCCTGTTTTTGTGATACATATTAACCATTTTAATCAGGATGTTTTTTCTAATATAGAATTGGAAAGTTTAGAGTTCTTTCACACAGGTAATATTTCCCTCTATCTTTCTAATACAGAGATACTGTATGATTGGGTCAGAATTCTCAGTATGCAAATACTGACTGTTGCTGAGCCATATGGTATACTATAACTTTCTTTCCTATACAGATTTTTGTTTTCTCTGACATTAATGATTCCCTATCTTTATTAGCATTTTCTTGTGCATATTGCTAGTTAAAAATCTTAACTCCTATATCATTTGTATAAATCTCTTAGTATTTTTAAACACATTGGCTGTTTTTCAGTTCCCTAAAGAACTTTTTTTTTTCCCCTGGAGGAAAAATGCTTTTATCAAACCCAGATTAAAACATTGCCACTTCATAATCAGTTTTATAAACTACATACCAAAAAAGTCAATTTTAGGAAATATTTTTGCAATTGAGAAAGAAAAAGAGTTGAGAAAAAAACTAAAAGGGCACTAAAAATTAAGTTACTCTGTTGCCAAAACTTGGGAAAGAGCATATTGAAGTTGTGGTCCTCAGTTCTTTTATAACATGGTATACCTGAGGAGTAAAGGTGCCAGAAAAGTTTAGGCTCAAGGTAGCAGCATAATTGTCAAAAAAGGCCATACTGTTAAATCTAATTAATGAGGCCATTCCTACAGAAAACACAGAGTATTGATTTTTATCACACATAGAAATATAATTTTAGTAATGATCCAAAAGCAATTTTGGTAAAAATTAAAGCCTGCAGTTAAGATTTCTTTCATTTTTAAAAAACATATATAATATTTGTACCTATGTGTAGGTTATATGTGAAATTTCGTTATATGTATAGAATGTGTAATAATCAAATCTCAAGGTATTTAGGTTATTTAACTTGAACATTCTGTTGGGAACATTTCAGATCTTCTAGCTGTTTTGAAATAGACAGTATTTTGTTGTCAGCTATCATTATCCGACTGTGCAATTTTTTTTTTCCGGGTTAGTGTCTCACTCTGTCACCCAGGCTGGAGTGCTGTGGCATGGTCATAGCCACCATGGCCTCAACCTGCTGGGTCAGGCAACCCTTCTGCCTCAACATTCCAAGTAGCTGGAAGTACAGGCATGCACCACCACACCTAGCAAATTTTTTGATTTATTGTAGAGATGAGGTCTCACCAAGTTACCCAGGCTGGTCTCAAATCCTCTTACCTCGAACTCCCAAAGTGCTGGAATTACAAGCTTGAGCCACCGCGCCCTGCCCCTACTGTACTATTAAACACTAGGACTTATTCTGTCTAACTGTATATTTGTACCTACTAACCATCCTGTCTTCATCTCCTCCCCTCCCAAACACACACACCTTTCACAGCTTCTGGTAACTCATTCTACTTTGATCTTCCATGAGATCAACTTTTTTGTTTTAACTCCCACATATGAGTCAGAGCATGCAATATTTGTCTTTCTGTGCCTGGCTTATTTCACTTAACATTATGCCTTCTAGTGCTGCTCATGTTGTAGCAAACGGTGTGATTTTATTTTTGTATGACTGAGTAGTAGTCCATTGTGTATATGCACCACAGTCTCTTTAACCATTCATCTAATGATGGACACTTGAGTTGATTTCATTATTATATTTTATTGTTTTGACTTTTTGTAGATTCAAGGACTATATGTTGCCTAGGCTGGTCTTGAACTCCTAGGCTCAAGCAGTCCTCCTTTAAGATATGCTCAACCCATATCTTAACTATTGTTAATAGTGCTGCAATAAACATGGGAGTACAAGTATCCCTTTGATATACTGATTTTCTTTCCGTTGGAGAAATAGACCGTAGTGAGATTGCTGAATCACATGGTAGGTCTACTTTTAGTTTTTTGAGTAACCTCCATACAGTTTTCCATAATTGGGTGTACCTCTCACCTTGGCCTCCCAGATGCTAGGATTACAGGCATAAGCCTGTGCCTAGCCTCCCTATGTTTTCTTCCAGTAGTTTCATAGTCTAGTTTTCTAAAGTTTAAGTCTTTATTTCATTTTGAGTTGATTTTTGTATATGGTGAGAGGTAGGAGTATAGTTTCATTCTTCTGCATTTAGATATCCATTTTCCCCAGCACCATTTATTAAAGAGGGTATCCTCTCCCCATTGTTTATTTTTGGCGTCTTTGTTGAAAATCAGTAGTCTGTAAATGCGTGGATTTGTTTCTGGGTTCTCTGTTCTGTTCCATTGGTCTATGTGTTTGTTTTTTCTTCACTTTCTTTCATCAGTGTTTTGTAGTTTAAAAATACAGAATGTGGTGGATGCGTGACTCATGCCTGTAATCTCAGCACTTTGGGAGGCTGAGGCAGGAGGATTGCTTGAACCTAGGAGTTCAATACCAGCCTAGGCAACATAGCATCTCTACAAAAAAATAAGAAAAATTAGCAAACCCGATGGTGAACACCTGTAGTTTCAGCTACTTGGGAGCTTGAGGCTAAAGGATGACTTGAGCCTAGGAGGTTGAGGCTGCAGTGAGCCATGATTGGGCCACTACATTCTAGCCTGTGTGACAGAGTGAAACCCCGACTCAAAATAATATATGTAATGCTTCACAAATTTGCATGTCATTCTTGTGTAGGGGCTGTGTTAGTCTCTGAATCATTGCAGTTTTGGGTATGTGCTGCTAAAGCAAGCATAAACTTTTTCCATGGGGTTTCTTAACTTGTTCTTCCCATCAGGCTTTCTAGGCCTGCTATTTAACTGTGCTCTTGGGGTTCTCTTTGGAGATTCCTTGTAGCTTCTCATAGGAACATTTGTTTCCTGGGTGTCATGTCCTCCTTGTAATTCCCCTTTACTTTTTGTTTGCTTCTTTCTTTTGGAGAGAGCACATTTTCTGGTGATTTTTTGGAATCAGGATCTCACTCTGTCACCCAGGCTCAGTGCAGTGGCACAGACATGGCTCACTGCAGCTTCAAACTTCTGGGCTCAAGTGGTCCTTTCGAGTCAGTGATTTCTTTGAGGGTTCAGGGAAGAAAATTTTGAGGTCTTGCATTTCTGGGAAGAACCTTTATTATGTCCCTATACTTGGTAAGATATTGGTTGAATATAGATTTAGGTTGGAAATCATTTTCATAATTTTGAAGGCATTCCTCCAGACTGGCTTCTGGAATTGTTTATAAAGTCTTCATCTTTGTTTTGACATATTTCTCTCTGTATTCTAACTAGAATCTTTTCTTTTGCCTCCAGTGTTCCGAAAATACCAGGGCGTGTCGTGGTGTCTGTTCTTGTTTATCCTTTGATTGTGTAGGCAATGCAGCATGATCTTTTGCTCTTCAATTTTGAAAAATTTCCCCAAATTATTTCTTTGAAGCATTGCCTTTTGTTGTTGGTTTTTTTCTTTTTCTTTTTTTTTTTTTTTTTTTTTTTTTGAGTTGGAGTCTCGCTCTTTGCCCAGACTGGAGTGCAGTGGCTGCTCCCGGCCACCACGGCCTCAACCTGCTGGGCTCCGGCGATCCTTCTGCCTCCGCCTTCCAAGTAGCTGGAACTACAGGCACGCGCTACCACGCCCAGCTAATTTTTTGATTTATTG
>CAUYQG010122224.1:0-18347 GCA_963574415.1 Tarsius wallacei | reverse complement strand
ACACACACACACACACACACATCCCCAAAATAAACTGAGGCTGAGGTGAGTGGATTGTCTGAATCTGTGGGTTCGAGACCAGCCTGGGAAACTTGGCGAGACCTCATCTCTACAATAAATCAAAAATTAGCTGGGCGTGGTAGTGCATGCCTGTAGTTCCAACTACTTGGAAGGCTGAGGTGGAAGGATTGCCAGAGCCTAGCAGGTTGAGGCTGCGGTGGCCGGGAGCAGCCATTGGACTCCAGTCTGGGTGACAGTGAGACTCCAACTCAAAAAAAAAAAAAAAAAGATGGTGGCAGGGTGCCTCTCTTGTCCTCTTTTATAGGACTTTGCCTCTGGACTTCCTCTGCAGCCCCTGCTGCCAGTGCTCTGCCAGGTGCTGAAGTGGTGAGGCAAACCCAGGAGCCGGCAGTCTCTCTCCTGCTGCAATAGTGAGAGAGAGCGTGGGGTGATGGTTTCTCCCCGCAGCTTTTTTGCAGAAAAACTTCTGTCCATTCCATTAAAAAAAAATAATGGCATTCAGCTTTTGCAACCTGTGAAGAGCCAGGAATGAGTCAGAGAAGCTGTAGCACCAGCTGTTGCACCAGTGGCCTGGCCACTTGCTCATGATCTCCTACTTAGACAGTCTCTTCTAGCATTTTCTTCCCAGGGAGGATTTTTTGATTTAAAAAAAAAAAAAAGAAAAAGAAAATGGTGCTTGGCTTCTGTGTCCTGGAGTCACTAGGGTTCAAGCCTAGCGGCTGTGGCACCAGCCGCTGCACCAGAAGAGCCCTGGCCGCTAGCTCCCTAGCTCACACTCAGGCAGCCATTCATACGCCCACTCACTCACCAGCACATACACAAAATTTTCCATACACTCATTCACTCACATGGGTACTCACATAGTCCGACTGGCTCGGCCGCCATCTTCTCGACTACTCTTTGCATCTTTTGTGTGGCACCAGATCACACACTCCCATGCCCCCCCCCACCGCCTGCAGTTCTGACCTAACATTTTGGAGGTCCTGCTGGGATTGTGACCTGACATTTTTGGTGATCCTCTGAGATTCTGAACTAACAATACTGTTATTACAAGTTGAACTTCCATCATTTATTGTTTACCTGAACTTTGTGAGTCATTGACTCTCAGTGGCAATTAGTACCTGATGCCAAAACATTGTGGAAATGTTTCAATATGCATCCCTCTGTTTGGTATAGACATCTCTTTTGGTATAGACATCTTGTTACTTAGATGCCCAAACTTCCCTTTATTTCCCTGTTGCTACTCTGTCTCTTTTTCCTTGAAATTATTCCTCAATCACATTTTCATTTACAAAGTACTCAGAATATAGTCTGAATACATATTTTAGATTGTGAATGCACTGTTTATTAAATGAATACATATGCACATAGTGAAGTGGTTAAAAAAATTGATTTACTGAGTCTGAAGTCCTTGGCTTCTATACTTGGCTGTACTACTTGCCACTTGTGTGAACTTGGGCAAGTTATTTAGTTTTTCTGAGTTTTAAAGTTCTCATCTGTAAAGTAAGGATAAAAATCAAAGTATTCTATAAGGTAGTACACTAGTATTCAATAAGATTATGTGTTTTTAAGTGCTTGATTTATAGTAAATGCTTAACAAATATTTGCTACAATCACAAATATTACTGCAACTCACCTTGAAATTCCCTGGGCTATGTGTCTGCTTTAAAGGGGCTACTAGAGCTATTTCAGTGGTACAATTCATCAAGTCTGAGTCTAAGTTATTTGGTCAGCAGCAGAATTTAATGTTTTGTCTTTAGTTAAATTTTCATTTATAATTTTTCAGAATAATAAAATTTCAGCAGAATCTACTTTGTTATTATGAAAATAAAATAAACAAATGAAATTGTATTCTTATTTAATAATTACGTATTCAGCTCCTACTATGTGTAAGGCACTATTTAATTACTGAAGATAGCACCTGGGGAGGTTTTTACATTACAAATTGCTAGACCCCACTCCCAGATTTTCTGATTTAGTAGGTCTGGCGTGAGGGCCTAGAGTATGCATTTCATACAAGTTCCCAGGTGATGCTGATATGCTGGCTCAGGGTTACCATTTTGAGAAACACTAGTCAAGGTGACCTTTAATGTTCTTCCTTTTCTATTAATGCATTCATACTTTTGTGCATAATAGCTCTCATTTATTGAACTAGAACCTACACTAAGTACTACAGCCACAACATTGAATAATACAGACAAAAATTCCTGTCCTTTTGGATATGACATCTCAATATTTACAATAGCTCACACGTAAAAGACTTATCTTGTCCCTGAAACTTCCAATCACTTTATAAATATTATTTCATTGAATTCTTTAAAAGACACTTTGAGAGAGATACTATTATTATCCTTATTTTGTAAACAGGGAAACTGAAACACAAAGAAACAAAGCAATGTGTCCATAGTCCTACTGTGATGTGTAACAGAGCTGAGAATGTAACTCAGTTGGGTTTGTTCCAGAGTCATGTGCTTATGCTAATGTGACAAAGACTTATGTGACAGTCTTTGTCTGTTTGAGCTGCTATAAACTGGGTAGCTTAAACACAAATTCACAAATTTCTTTCTCACAGTTCTGGAAGCTATGAAGTCCAACATAAGGGTGCCAACAGATTCGGTGTCTGGTAAGGTCCTGCTTCCTGATTCATAGACAGTTGTCTTCTCACTGTGACCAGATGATGGAGGAGTGACTGAGCTCTCCAGGGTCTTTTTCATAAAGGCACTAATCTCATTCATGAGGGCTCTATTCTCATGGTCTAATCAACTTCCAAAGATCCTGCTTTCTAATACCATCACGTTGGGGGTTAAGGCATCAATATATGAATTTGGGGGGACATAAACATTCAATTTATAATATTCCACCTCTAGGAACCCCAAATTTATGCTCTTATTACATGCAAAATACATTTGTTACATCCCAACAGTCCTTAAAATATTAGCTTGTTTCAGTAAATAACTCTAAAGTTTAAAATACCAATACTTGTCTGAATAACATCTAAATCGGATATGAGTGAAACTCAAGATATGATTTATTCTGAGGCAAATTCCTCTACAACTGTGAACCTGTGGTTCAATCAAGGTATGTTTTCAAAATATAATGGTGGGACAGGCATAGGGTAGACAGTTTGATACCAAAAGGGAGAAATAGGAAAGAAGAAAGGGGTAACAGAACCCAAGTAAGTATGAACTACAATGCAAACTCTGTGAGATCTTAAGACTTGAGAATAATTCTCTTCGACTTAATGCACTTCAGGCCTGATGGTATGGTATGGTGATGTCACCTCCATGGCTCCATGGGAAGGACAGTGGCCTTTGCTTCGGCCTACACCTGCAGCAACTCTTTGCTGGGCCCCTACCCCTGCTGTTTTCTTAGGCAGGGGCCATGATTCAACGGCTCCAGGTAGTCATGTCTTTTGAAATCTAGGTGCCTCCTGGACTGTGTACCTGCACTGAAGATTGGATTTGCTGCATGTACACTTTGGAGGAGTGTTCACTGTAGCTTGCACCATGCTGGAGTCTACCAGAGTGACATTTGGGACAGCTGAGGAGCATAGCACCAGAGTATGGGGAGTAGAGCTCCTAATGTGTGGCAGTGGCAGTGGCAGTGCCAGACCAGTGTGTATCGAAGTCCCGCAGGTGCTGGCAGTCCCTCCTTTGAAACTGCTCTGCCTCCTAAACCCTCATAATTACCTTTGGGATCATTCTAGTAGACTCTTGGATGCTAGTTTCTGGCTTCTGTTGAGATGGGTGATCAATACTAATCTCATTATCAAACGGTCACTTGGCCTTATCCTTAGGGTCCTTATTTTTTGCCATATGAATAGGCTGAGAATTTTTCAAATCTTTAAGTTCCAATTCCATTTTGCTTAATAATTTTATCTGTAAGTCATTTCTCTTTTCACACATTTTACTATATATAGTCAGGAGAAGCCAAGCCATACCTTCAACATTTTGCTTAGAAATAGCTTCAGCTGGCCGGGCTTGGTGGCTCAGCCTGTAATCCCACGCCTTGGGAAGCTGAGGTGAGTGGATTACCTGAGCCCTCGGGTTTGAGACCCGCCTGGGCAACTTGGTGAGACCTCATCTCTACAATAAATCAAAAATTAGCCAGGCATGGTAGTGCGTGCCTGTAGTTCCAGCTACTTGGAAGGTTGAGGCGGGAGGACCGCCGGAGCCCAGCAGGTCAAGGCTGCGGTGGCTGGGAGCGGCCACTGTACTCCAGTCTGGGCAACAGAGTGAGACTCCGACTCCAACTAAAAAAAAAAAAAAAAAGAAATAGCTTCAGCTGAATATTCAGTTTTATCACTTGCAAGTTCATCTTTCCACAAAACACTAGCACATGAACACAATTCAGTTGAGTTCTTTGCCACTTTATAACAAGAATGGCCTTTCTTCCACTTTCCAATAATATATTCCTCACTTTTGTCTGAGACCACATCGGAATGGGCTTTACTGTCCATATTGCTATCAACATTCTTTCATGATTACTTAGGTCTTTTCTAAAAAGCCTGAGGTTTTCTCTACAGCTTTCCTCTTTTCTTTCTAAGCCTTACCAATATCTCCTTTAAAGGTCAAGCTTGTACCTCCAAGTTAGAAAATATACAAAATGTATAAACTCTTCCAGCCTCTACCCGTTACCCAGTTCCAAAGTCACTTCCACATTTTAGGTATTTGTTACAGCAGTACCCCCACTTCTTGGTTTCAATTTTTATCTTAGTTTGGATTTCTAAAGCAAGATAACATAAACTAGGTGGCTTACAGAGAACAGAAATTAGCTGGGTGCATTGGCTCATGCCTGTAATCCTAGCACTTTGGGAAGCTGAGGTGGGAGGATCACTTGAGCCCAGGAGCTCGAGACCAGTCTGAGCAACAGAGCGAGACCTCATCTTTACAAATAATCAAAAATTAGCAAGGTGTGGTGGTGATATACCTGTAGACCCAGGTAACTGGGAGGCTGTGGTGGGAGGATCACCTGAGCCCAGGTGGTTGAGGCTGTGATGAGCTGTGATTGTGCCACTCTATTCCAGCCTGGGTGACAGAGTGAGACCCTGACTTGAAACAAACAAATAAAGAAAAAACCAGAAATTTATTTCTTGTAGCTCTGGAAATCATAAGTTCAGGGTCAAGGTGCTAGCACAGTTGAGTTCTGGTGAGGATCTTTTTCTGGGTTACAGACTTCTGACTTCTTGCTGTTGTCCTCACATGGTGGAAGCTTTCTGGGTTCTCTTTTATAAGGGCACTAATCTCATTCATGAGGGCTCTACCCTTACGATCTAATTACCTACAAAAGTCCCACTTCCTAACATCATTATACTGGAGGTAAAAATTTACAAATATGAATTTTGAGGAACACAAATATTCAGATAACAACAGTGAGATTTGCTGAGATAGGACATAGAGGAAAGCAGAACACATTTTTCTTAACTGATGTTGGTCATTATAAATTTGATGTCAAAGTGTAAGCTAGACTAAAGAATTAAAAAAAAGGAAAAAAATCAGCAACATTATAATAAACACAAGTAGGGAACTCTTGACTTCTAAAAAAATTTAAAAGCCATAAACATCTAGGCCCTTTCTTCAATGCCCCAAAAGACAGTTAAAATAAAATTGCAATAATGTTATTTTTAAAAGGTAGAAAACCTCTCCAGAAAGCACTAAGTGCTGTGTGAAAGTGGAGGAGGGCATTAAGGTAACTCCAGACATCAATTTGCATTCAAGAAAGCATGTTCAGTACATAATTGTCTTTTCAAGACTTTATCTGTGCTGGGTTTACATCACCTGTCTTGTTATGAGAAAAAGCCTCCAAGTTGCAAAAATTGGATTTAGCTTGCCCTGCCATTTAGCTTACCTTAGAGTAACATTTTAACTAATATTTCTATCCAAACCCTACTTTTAAAATCAATCTTAATCATATATAAATGCACAGAAAAATGTCCAGGGCAGAGTAGGAGTCTGATACAAGACTATCTTTTATGTTAAATTTTAGATAAACATACATATTACTAAAAAAGTAATCAAATTTTATGGTAGTTATACCTTCAATACCTTCACAAAATTATATTCTTTCTCCTTTTTTCTTATGATCTAAGTCATCCCACCATTTTTAATGTCATGCTCAAACCCTGCTTAATCAAATAAAACTTTACTGATAAATTCAGGTCCAGGTACAGTTTTCTCTCTGAAAATTTTCAGTATGATTGTCTAGGTATCTTAACAATCAAATGAACAAGTCCAAGGAAGGCAAAAATAATTTAAAAGCGTGGATGAATGTGAATATGAAGTGGACTTCTCAGACTTACCCCTTATCAAGGAATTATGACAAATGTGTGCAAGATTAAAAAAAAAACTTGATTTTGTTACATATATGTGGCTTGGTGGCATATTAGAGGCTCAAAAGACAGCATGCATAAAGATGACCTCAGGAATTAAGCAGAGTAAGTGGTAGGAATTCTAGCTTTAATCCAATTCAAAGGCAGGAAACGAATGAAAAGATTCAGAAAATCAAGTGATGTAGGGAACATGGAGGCAAATGATCATGAATAGGCTACTAGATTTTTTTTTGGGGGGGGTGAGGAGCAAGGCATTGCACAATGAGTAGAATGTGTGTCTAAACTGGCATGCTCTAAAATCAAACTCAACTCTGTTGTGTGACTTTGAAGAAATCACCTAACCTCTCTAATCCTGTCTTTTTTATTTACAAATGAGAAAAATAAATTATCTGTGAAAAACAATGTCTGCTTTGGGTCTTCAAATATTAGATTATTTCTTTAATAACAGGATTCCTCTCTCCTCGCAATTATGATGCCTCAGGTTCTTTGTGGAAATATATATATTTAAGCAATAAGTAAGTTAATTGTGCCATCATTTAATGTATTTCACATATACTTGTCTTATCCCTAGAGAACTTGCTAAAACTCTCTAAGGGTAGAAAATAAATGCTGCTCCTTTTTCTCCCCTCTATCTTAGGATTTTTTCTCCACCATGGATACTCCATATGTCTTGTTTGATGATGATTGACAAGAACAAATTCAATTGCTCGCTTCACCCTTGTGAAAAAGGCTTGCTTGTACTAAATTTCTGTATCCATTAACTGTCCCCTTTTTTTCTGTGAGTTGTGTCAAAGTTAAAATCTAAATAGCTGTTCATGTTTCAACTACCTGCCTTATTTGATTTTTTACAAATATAACAGAGGATATTTCTGGGGAGTGGGACTAAGGTAGAAACTTTTATTTTGGTACATTTTTGTCTCCTAACTAATCACTAAATCACAAGAACTGAGCTAGATTCCAATTCCTCAAAGACCTCTTTTATACTTTTGGTTTAGCTTATTGGTTTACTGAATGTTATATATCAGATCCTACCTTTATACTTTTATTTTTCTCCACTTTAGTCTTGATGGGATCTACCTTTCTTACCATTCAATTCACTAAAGAAAAGGTGATTTGAAAACTATATGTTCTCCCCACTGAAACTCCAACATCGTGAACAATGGGAAAAATAATATATCTGGATTAGACAAACCTAGCTTCAAATCCTAGTTTGATGATTTTCTAGCTGTGACTCTCAGTTATTACTGCCCCAAAGCTCAGTGGCTTAAGACAGCCATTTTATTTTATCATGATTTTGTGGGTCAGAAATTTTTAAATTTTAAAGGGGCAGGCTGGGAAGTCCTTACTCGGGATCTCTTACGTAGTTGCAGTTAGATGTTGAATGGAACATCTAAAGGCTTGACTGGGCTGGATGTCCGAGCTAGCTCCCTCACACTGCTGGCATTGATGTTGGCTTCTGGCTGGAAGCTCAGCAAGCGCTATCAACTAAAGCATCTACATGTGACCTCTCAGGGTAGTTGGACCTCTTACGGGATACCTGGATTTCCCTAGAGTGAGCATCCCAAGAGAAAAAGGCAAAACCTGCATAGCCTTTTGTGACCTAGACTTGGAATCAAAATAATGCCACTTCTGCCATACTCTGTTGGTTAGAGTAGTCACAAGATTACCCAGAATAAAGGGAAGAGGACATGGACTACACCACAAGACCACATTGTAGAGGAACATGTGGGATAGGAGATTTTGTTTTGACTGTCTTTGGAAATGCAATCTGCTACATCATGTAACTTTTATCAAGTTACTGATGAGCTTGGAACCTCAGTTTCCATCCCTAAAATGGTGATAACAGTGTTTAACTTGAAGGGAATTTCATGACAATCAGGTACATAAGGATATATTTGCTAAACTTTTTTCTATTTAAAGTTTGATCTCTTATAACATTATTTCGGATTATAAAATCCAGCTTATTTGTGGACACTTTGGACTTTCAGGCATGTCCATGAATGTACATCTCTGAAAAGGTAATTTTGAGATCTTATCTGCGTTTCATACAAGAAAGGGCTTTCAACTCTATTGTGACTGTAATATACCCAAATATTTCAGAAAAATTCCGTAACAGTCATATCTTGTGTAGTTAAACAGTCAAATTTAATTTTTATTCAAGCAATGAGACCTCATATTAATTTTCTTGCAAAGAACTTGGCTTTGGTATCTATTGGTGTATGCCAGCCAACAGGTTATTATTGAAATAGGAAAGGAGTCCTGACTTCCATCCTGGTTCCAAAATAGAGCATTTATAAGGTAGGCTCATGATTGCTGGATTCATTTTCAGTGTTGACGTCCAAGCTGACCAAGCCAGAAGTTGTGCTTAAAAAATGAGCTCCCCACTCTAATTTATATTCCAATCAGAAACTCACAGGATCAACTCCCTTCTTCACTTATAATTAAGAGGAAAGCAAATAGTATCCATTTGCAATTATCTTTTATGTCATTTTTATTTTCTTATGAATTATTGTGTTTTATCATTCAAATTTAGTTATTGTACCTACTAATTTGAAGTTGAGGAAATACCCAAATCCTCACATTCATTTATTTAATGAGCATGCCTAACTGATCTTAAAAGTTTCTTTGCTCATAGCACTAATTTTCCAATCAATTGCTTGGTGGAAAGTTCAAAAATTAAAAAAGTTATAAACTTGTGTGTGTGTGTGTTTGTGTGTGCGTGTGTATGCAAGAACATTGTCTTATTGCGACATAAACCTAAAATGTCATGATCTTTTGTACTTTAAATAAGATAGAAGAGATTTCATCTCTTAGTTGGATTACATGCCTTCTGGGAGTACAAATCCCAAATGCAAAGCTTAGGAATGCTTCCTAGACATAAAATAGTTTTTTTGCTAACCCAGATCATTTTTACAAATTGGGCTATGTGCCATGGGATGCATCTTATCCTGACACTCTGAATCTCTGAATCAGGAGACAGAAACAAGTCCTTAGACTGGAATATTTTATTCTCCATAAAACCAAAAATCTTAAATTTAAACCACTGAGAATAAATGGTTGGAGATATTTTCCTACTGTTTAGCTTCAAGCAGAAGGCAAATGCAGTTTTTAGGGAAAAAAGTGAAGAAGGCATTTAAAATTCTGTTTGTTTATAAATGACATCTCTGAGTCTTAAATGCAAAAGGAACTGTTACATATTTAACATCTCCAATGCATAACATTAAGATAAAGTGCTATATGTCATCCAAATTATATTGTACCATGATTTAGCAAGAATAATAATGGGATTTTATTTTTTTCTTTTGTTAAGAAGTTATCATACTTATGTATATTATCTCATTTAGTGTATTGTATTCCAATGTCCAGTTGTATTATTTCATTTAATCTTTGGAATATTATAATGGTTATTTGTTACAGTTGGAAATTTAGTATGTGGAAGTCTAAAAAAAATTCAAAGTAATAAAAATTTCAAATTTACTTTTTCCTAAATTAGTGACATATTAAACTCTATTAAATTGTTAGACTTATCGTAAAACTGTATTTCTTTTCTGTGTAAGTTATTTTACTTAAACAAAACAGATGCCTTTAATTCTACCTCATGAGCTGCCCATGTAAAGTTTTATTTGTTTGTTGACTTGACTGAAATTGTAAGCATATGAAAGCTTTGGCCAAAACTGGCCCTGTGTGAAATGAGCGAAACATGGAATGCAAAGCTTTCCAAAGAAACATAGTCAATTTCAGGGGCAACTAATACAAGTGGACTAGAAATTAGCCTGGAAAGATTGAGCAATACCAAAACAAACTAGACAATTCTGGGTACTTGCAATATGCCAATAACATTAACTATTTTATTTCTACTCTTCACAAACACCCTGAAAATTAGCAATTATTATTTCCACTATATAGGTGAAATAAACTGACTTGGAGGGATCACGAATTTCTTCAAAGTAATTTAATTAGCAATATGTACCTTTAAGCATCTTTTTCCTAACTCTTGTGTCTCCCCCACCCCCTTTCATTGATTATTAATAGAAGCATCCACTTTAAACATAGAGATATCTAGTCTTAATATTTGACATAATATATTTTGAAATGCTGAGATGAGCTGAGAAAATCAATCCAATTGATCAAAACTCTGTTGATTATGAAAATGGCAAAAAGAAAATCCAATGACATTACAACTGGCTCTGTTAAGAGAGGTAAAGTTTCAAAAGAGATTAAAGTGGTAATTTGGCAGTTATATCATCAACACAGATGAAATCTAGTCCCCATGTAACTTTATGCCTTGTATTATTTGGTTTACCATCTATTTGATTCAATTATACCAAATAATTACCAAATCTCGTCTTCAGTCTGTGTTGAACAGATAGTTCAAGGGATAAGATTGAACCGGAAAAGCACTGAAGATAGATAATAGGATTTAGTTTTTTTTTTTTCCCTGTCCATGGAGCAATCTGATTAACTGTGTAGAAAATTTTTGCTTTTGTGACTACTGCTTTAGTCCCAGAGCAGGTACTATAAACACAATATAAGCACCTACAGGAGAACTACGGTTAACATACATGCTTAAAAACATGTTGGTATAATTCAAAGGTGTTAAACTGCAAGTATGGGACTAAGCATCACAATTGCCTGCTTGTGTTATCTTGTTTAAAACATGGTGTGACATGCCATCTCTTTTTTTGGAGCATTTTTTGGAGCATGTTAACAAACCATATATCTTAATTTGGGTTTCTCTAAAAGCAGACCTATGACAAGAAGTATGACTATATTTGGAGGGTGGTCCCAGGAGGCACCAGTAGGGGCATGTAAAAGCGAGACAAAGAAGGAAAGGAAGAAAATATCAACTGTATTAATCAAATGATTAGTGCTGTGAGCCCTGTTAATTCCTCTAAGGAACTCTGGTGGACATTGTAGACTATCCCTCAGGGTTTTCCCACCCAGATCTGAGGATGCTATTTTGCTAACTCCTGCTGTCATTCATTGCAGGGTGTAACTACTGATATGATAGTGCACACCTGGCCAACAATGGTTGGGTGACCAGAAAAGTCTTTAGTCAGAGAGCTGCATGTATTTGCTATTAAATGCATTGGTGAGTGCAGAGTTCAGAAGTGAGCCAAGAGCTTAAGGATGTGGCATCAACTATATCTGCTACGCAAAGATGATGCAAGGTAAACATTTTGTTTGTTACACCTAAAAATTTACTAAGCAATCACCTAATTTCTTCACCTGCTGAACCGGGCTAGGTGCCGGGAGATGCAAAAATGAGAATGAAACATTTCCTATCTATGAAATATTTACCATCTTTAATAGTCCAAAACTCACTTAAAATGGTTATTTATGTTTTCTTCAGTGTTCTACCACATAGTCTGAATTAGTCTGAGCCAAAAAATTGGTAGGTGCAATTTTAGGGAAAGTCAGCAGGACAGATCATCCACATTCTTTCTTGAATCAAGGATAAAGAGCTATGTGCCATTCCTTGTATTCACTGCTATTATTCCCACTAAACACCACATTACATTCTATCATTCCATGCTTCTTTCTCTATTTTTTAAAAAGTGTATTCAGGAAAATATTTTTTCCCTGATTCTAAACTCCTATGCAATTATTGCCCCCTTGTTGACATTTCATAGTTACATTCACATGCCCAAAAGAATAATTACCAAATATAATGTGAAAAAAAAGAAACCTTATCATTTTAATTGGTGAGAATTAATCAAATCATAAAACCATTACATATTAACCTCAATGAACTGTTTCAGACTATCACCTCCAAAGTTGATATAAAGGTAACCTGAGTTCTCCTGTGAGGGCTATTCATATCCATTAATTGTTACAATACAAGATATACTGGGTCTCAGCTGGTTGCCATTTCTTCTGTATTTGAAATGTGCTTCTCAGCAGAGATCGGAGGACACCATTGGGACTCATTTGAGTCTGACTTTCACATTAATTTTGCTGTGCTGTGAAGAGCAAAGACAAAATCAATGTCCATCAGTGATTATTCAAGGTAAAATATCTAGTGATATTGAATACCAATGGCAGCACAAGGCATAAAATTTACTTAAGGTTTGTTGATTTGACAGCCATTTATTCCAGTCTTGCTTCATTTTCCTTGTTGTACTTATTTTTTAGGCAAATAAAACAATTACAAGGGAAAATAAATTCTACTTACTGACTCAATTTGCTAGAAACTAGATCTGTTTCGAAATAGTAGAGAAGAATGAAAGCGGTAGGATTTTATAAACCTAACTAAGAATAATATCTTTCCAATTGACAGAAGGAAAATATTTCACAGTGCATATTGACACAAAACCATGTGACTCAATTAAATTTTCATAATGAAGGTTCTTTGCAACTCCTGACTGAACTTGAAAAAAAGCAAAGCCTGGAGCTATATCTTGGGTCCTGAATAAATATTCTTAGGCTGAATACATGCTCATGGCAAAAGCGTAATAATACATCTGGTTTTAAAAGTTTATTTGCTTAAACTGGTATTATTATAAAATCAAAATATGCTCCCAATATGTTATGCTTTTGAAGAAATTAAAAACAAAAAACAAATTAATAGAAAATACTAAAACCTTTATTTTATCTAACCCGAGGCTCCAGTGTAGGCTGTCTACACAGCATCTAAATTTTTGGTTAATAACAGCAGAAGAGGGAATATGGGCTGGAAAGAGGGTCTCCAATCAGTCAGTGTTTGGGCCCCAAAGATCTTGGAAGATATTCTCTTCCATCAAATTAAGTGAGGTGGTTATGCTAGGCAGACATGCGCACCATTTTTGTTTTTTCCCTCTGAACTATTATCTACGATGCAACATTGAGTGGAAAAAAAAGGAAAAAAATTAAAAACATCAGATTTTCTTTGTCTTTCTGACAGCAAACAGTTTGGGCTGTCTAATTTATCATTGACTATTTTGTCATGGTGTAGCATGGTGTCAGCATCTTATATAAGAGTTATTTTTCAAAGAAAATTATTTTTACTTTACTGTATTTTGCAATTTCATGAGAGAACCTTAGAATTTGGCCCTGAGGGATGGTCACTCCTTGTTTGTTCAGATGACTGCTTCCAGAAGGCCAAGGGCAATGTGTTGAATCAGATAAAGTTTTATCCTTTCCATGTTACTTCTTTCTTTCAAGAGCCTGAGATTTGACCTAGTCTCCAGATTGGATGAGGAAGGGCTGATGATGAACTAGAATGGATGATCTGAAGTTTGGGGATCTGGTCTAATTCAATATCAACACAAACATGTGATATGTTGGAGCTAAGCCTTCATTTTAGCTATTATGCCTCCAGAGCATAAGATACAGAGGGCTATAAAACCAAGAATAAGAATTCAGCAGTGGATGATGGAAAGGGTCCAGATTGCCAGCAGTGTGTGGTATTCAGGCAATAGGCACTTGGGGTAGAGGCACCATTTTAAGCTTAATGGATATAGGTATGAATGAGGTAAGGATATATTCTCAAGAAATTTGCAATATTGTGAGGGAAACAAGTAGAGGGTAAAACAACTGTAGCTAGGAATAAGTAAGTGCTTTAATGATTTAAATGATTTCCTAGATTTCCAAAAGGAGATAAAATATGGGAAGGATATAGGGATAAGGCAGAAAATGATAGACTCTTTTCACAAGGCTATTCTTAAGAACAGACCTTCAGCTTCTGTTTCCTTCTAAAAGAAGATCAGTACTCAAGGACTGAAGTTGGTGCTTAGTAAGTTCCTCTCTTTCTGGAAGAGGAATGGGTAAGGGTTTAAAGGTGTGAGATGAACAACGTATACCTATTAAGATGTCTTATTCTAGACTCTAAATACATCCAAGTTGCTGCTAAGTCCATAATTTTGTTCTTCTTTATGGTTGTGTAAAAAATTATTTAAAAAATGATCATAAAGTGAGAGCTGCAAAAAAAAAAATGTTTTATTTTGCACATGCTTAATTCAATGCATTTTGTTTGCAATAAACATGTTGTTACCCACTATACTTTATTGCCAATTAGGGCACAGACTAACTTTATTTGTATCATTCAAATTCCATGACTGGCACAACTGAAAATAAGAGTAGACTCCACAAACATGTGTTGACTGAATAAATAAGAGCTAGGAGAAGGCTGCCTATGTCTTGGAATTCACATCTGTTTTGTTACTAATTATTCACATAACCTTGCCAATCTGCTTTAGCAGCATTGGTTTTCATTGTGTATAAAATGAGAGGTACAATTATTTGCACCCCAAGTGAGGTCATTCAAAATAGTTTGCATTGGATTTGCCTGTTCTTAGAATTCAATATAAATGGAATATATAGTATGTACTTCTTTGTTTTTTTTTTTTTTTTTTTTGAGCTAGAGTCTCACTCTGTCGCCCAGACTGGAGTGCAGTGGCCGCTCCCGGCCACCGCAGCCTCGACCTGCTGGGCTCCGGTGATCCTTCCGCCTCAGCCTTCCAGTAGCTGGAACTATAGGCGTGCGCTACCACACTCGGCTAGTTTTTTGATTTATTGTAGAGATGAGGTCTCGCCAAGTTGCCCAGGCAGGTCTCGAACCCACAGGCTCAGGCAATCCACTCTATTACTTTTCTCAAAATAAAATATTTGATATTATCTGTGTTGCTACATGTATCAATAGTCTTTTAAATTGCAGACTAGTATTCTATTATATCAATAAACCAAAATATTTCAAGTTGTATGAATATGTCACTCTCCTGTTGATGAGCATAGATTATTTCCACTTGTCAACTGTTAGGAATAAAGCTCTTCTGAATATTTTTGTACCAGTCTTTTAAGGCTTCTTCACTTTTTATGCCTCCTAAAAATTGAATCTCTTTGATATGGGGCATATTAATACCCCTCTGTATTGTCATACACACACTAAAAATGTCTATTACTTTTTCAAGGTTTGTCTAGATAAAATTTGAATACATGAACTCCCCATCAATTAAACAAGTGAACATTATTACTTTTCACTCAAAAGACATATTTTACAAGAGGAACATTGCATGTGTTTAGCAAAGATAAGCTTTTTCCATTGACAGATTCCATCGAGTTCTCATCAGAGGGCTCCATCTTCTTGTCATTGTTGCCAGTTATTGATGGTTCAACATCTGACCTTCTTGGAAGACCCAAAAGTAAGCTCCCTGGTTAGTGTCTGATGGTGACATGCAAATCGATGTCAAAGTTTCTGATATTAGAAACTCCAACAGTTTTTTTCTTGGGGTCTTCCTACAGAATAGAAAAACTGTGTCATAGAAAATGGCCTCTATTCATGTACTTCTGGATCAGTCCAAGCATGAAATACAATTGCTCCTCCAATAGCTATCAAAAAAAGAGGGAGTTAAATGTAAACTACTGACTAGAACTCACAGCAACAGTAGGTTGCTGTCTGAATTGTTGATTGGTATGAGGGAGCAGTAACTGGGATTTAAGATTAAGGTATCTGAAAATAGAATAACCATTCATGATGAACAACATTCCTTTATTCTTGTTTTTTTTTTGAGACAGAATTCTTTAATATTTTCTACATTAGGAATTCATCTGCATCCTTGGCTGCAAAGAAGCCTATTGGGCCAAGGAGTAGGGTAGATATGCCATTCTAAATACTTTACACATAGAAGTGTTTAGCATATATATTCATATATCTCCCACACCACACACAGATAAACATACATACGTTTAATATTTGGCAAATGTTTGTAGCCTGTCCGTGGTTTACCACAGTGAAGTGAACAACAGGACTATTGACATTTACTTCAGATTTCAAATTCTTCAATAGAAAAGTTCACTTTATTTTTTATCCTTAATTTCATTCTTTTTTTCCTCAAACGTGTATTAATTTTGCTGTGCAAAGTCAAATTACATAGGAAAACCCTTGTAGTTGACTTTCATTAGTGTCTTTATAGAGAGGTCTGTTTTCTCCCTAAAATATGGGCTCCTGCAAAATAGAAATGTATGCATAGTAGGCTCCGAAGGAATAGTCGTATGATCACAGTATTGATATGTATATTATTATTTTCATTCTCTTCATCCCCTTCCATCACCTATTCTCCACATCTTATTAAAGCTAAAGAAGTGGAACAGTCATTATTTGTGACTCCAAGCCTCAAGCAGAGCTCTGTAATGCCAAGACAAGCTACCCGGTCTCCTCTTAGAAAAACAGAAAATGACATTGTTAATTGGGGAACAGATATCTGGAGAGTTGTGCCAATGTTCCCTTATCTAACTGGCCTTTCAAAATTGAATGCACTTACTGGAACTGCTGGATCAGATACTGTCACTCTTCACATTCTGGGGGAGATAATTTCAGTACTTCTCAGTCAGTTTCTGTTCAGCTCAGATCATATCAAATTTGAAAGAAGGTGAAACCAACCACGTTAGTTTCATTCCACGTCATGGGAGATATGTGAACCCCATTATGACAATCTACTTTATTTTTCATCTAGAAATTTCCATCAGACTCAGCTCAGAGTTAATCAGTTCATAGACAAAGCAGTTAGTTACTGCAAGTCTCTAAGATGAAACACACTATAAAAATGTATAATGGTAATAATTAGAATAATAATATTAATGATTGCAAAATTAACATTTTGACCTTTATCTTCTTTCACAGGTGAAAACATCAAAATCTGAGCATCATCCCTGAAGGTATAGTGGAAAAAAGCTTTTCTACACCTTGTCCTTCTCAAAAGCAATTAATTTTCACATAAGAAAGTATTATTAGAATTCACAATGGTTTTGAAACACAATATTAATTTGAAAGAATATTATGGCCAATAGTTCAAAATAACTCTTGAAACTTACTAATGACATCATCCTATTTATTATTCCATAGAGATAAATGGTAAATGATAAGCATTTCATTTTAGTTATCTTGATGAATACATAAGCAAGTAATGATATAAGTATTGATTACTTTTTACATGGTGGTGTTTAATACCTAAAATATGTCCTCTTAGCACTAATTATAGCAAATTTGGAAGACAAATATTAAAATGTGTTACAAAAGAAAAATAATCATACCTAATTTCACTATGCAAAAAAAATTTGTGATACAACATACAGATTATATCCTACTAGTATTTTTTAAATGTATCTTAAAGTAATAATATGCAATCATCATGCAATTTACGTGTAAGAGGAGGTCTTGAATTACAAATATACATATAAAATTATTTACATATAATTTAAAAATGCTATGCATTTCTTAGGTAAGACTATCTTGGAAAAATAAAAATAAATAAAAAGCAAAAAAAGTAATAGTAATAATTATAGTTATACTTAGTGCATAATTTTGTATACTACTTATTCTAATTAACTCATTTTCAGTTGTTAATTTAGCTCTTTGGATTGTAAGGACCAGAGCTAATTCAGTTCATTTAAAAGAAACTAACCAGCCAACAAAAAACAAACAATGAAGGGTGTGCGTTCTTTAATGGTAACTCTGACCTGGATTTGAAGCTGATTGCTGTTAGGGATTGAGGCACCTCTCACCAGTTTCTCTCTCTCCCTTTTGACTTTGTTTTATGGTGTGTTTTCTTCTTTTTGTGAATTTTCTCTCTTCCCCTCATCACCTGGGTCATCCTTGCTGTAGTCTCTAGAAAAAACTCCAGAAGAAGCCAGTCTGGTTGGCATAATTATTTACCATTGTTCTCATTCAGTAAGAGAGACCTAGCCAGGTGTGATGGAGCGCAGCAGCTACTTGGAAGGTTGAGGTGGAAGGCTTGCCTGAGCCCAGCAGGCCGAGGCTGTGATGGCTGTGAGTGTGCCACTGCACTCTAGCCTGGGTGACAGAGGGAGACTCTGACTCAAAAAAAAAAGAGAGCTTACTTGTGCTTCATCCCCTTGCTGGTTCATGGCCCCCACCTTGAATCAGTCTCCATTTCTAGTTCAATTAGTGGCCATAACAGCCTCGTATGGCTTCATTAAATGAGCACTTTTGATTAAGGTATTTTTTTTTTTTTTTTTTTTTTTTTTTTGATTTTGTGTGTCAATTTGTCGCCCAGAAGGGAGT
>CAUYQG010122218.1:0-10501 GCA_963574415.1 Tarsius wallacei | reverse complement strand
CCCAGGCTGGAGTGCAGTGGCCGCTCCCGGCCACCGCAGCCTCGACCTGCTGGGCTCCGGCGATCCTTCCGCCTCAGCCTTCCAAGTAGCTGGAACTACAGGCGCGCACTACCACGCCCGGTTGATTTTTTGATTTATTGTGGAGATGAGGTCTTGCTTGCCCAGGCGGGTCTCGAACGCACGGGCTCAGGCAATCCACTCACCTCAGCCTCCCAAAGGCGCGGGATTTCAGGCTGAGCCACCGAGCCCGGCTTATTATTTTATTTTATTTAGTTGAAGTCTCACTCTGTCGCCCAGACTGGAGTAGCAGCACGCTCACAGCCAATTCAGCCTAGGCCTGCTGGGCTCATGTGATCCTTCTGCCTCAGCTTGCCAAGTAGCTGAAACTACAGGCACCCACTGCCATGCTCAGCTAATTTTTTGATTTATTGTAGAGATGAGGTCTTACCAAATTGCCTGGGCTGGTCTCAAACCCGTGGATTCAGGCAATCCTCTCACCTTGGCCTCCCAAAGTGCTGGGATTACAGGCATGAGCCACCGCACCCAGCCAAGAGAGAATCTTAAAATTGGGACATTTCTCTCTCTTCACAATTTTTTTTTCCTGGAAATTGAAAAAAGACTCTTGGTATATAATTTTAGTAGATTTCCTAGGCCCAGCTCACAGAATTCCAGTTTGCCATTGGAATATATATAACACATTTGAATATGCATTTTATACAAACTCCTTTATACATTTTTTTCTTTTTTCTTTTTCTTTTTTTGTGTCAGGGTCTCACTCTGTCACCTAGGCTGGAGTGCAATGGCATGCCCATGACTCACTGTAGTCTCAAACTTCTTGGCTCAGGCAATCCTTCCTCCTCAGACTCCTAAGTAGCTATGACTATAGGTGCATGCCACCATGCCTGGCTAATTTTTTCTGATGATGAGGTCTTGCTGTGTTACCCAGGCTGATCTCAACTCCAGGACTCAAGAACTCCTCCTACCTTGACTTCCCAACGTGCTGGGATTAATAGGCAGGAGCCGGCCGGGCGTGGTGGTTTAAGCCTATAATCCCAGCAATTTGGGAGGCCAAGGTGAGGAGGCTGCCTGAGCCCATGGGTTCAAGAACAGCCTGGGCAACTTGGTGAGACCTGATCTCTACAATAAATCAAAAAATTCGCTGGGTGTGGTAGTGCGCGCCTATATTTTTGGTTACTTGGAAGGTTGAGGCGGAAGGATCACCTGAGCCCAGTAGGTCGATGCTGGGGTGGCTGTGAGCATTGCACTGCATGCCAGCTTGGGTGACAGAGTGAGACTCCAACTCAAAAAAAAAAAAAAAAAGAATAGGCATGAGCCACTGTGTCTAACCTCTCATTTGTATTATTATTATTATTATTATTATTATTATTTGAGTTGGAGTCTCTCTGTCCCCCGGGCTGGAGTGCAGTGACACCCTCACAGCTGCCACAGCCTCAAACTTCCAAGTAGCTGGAAATACAGGCATGTGCCACCATGCCCAGCTAATTTTTTTATTTATTGTAAAGATGAGATCTTGCCAAGTTGCCCAGGCTGGTCTTGAACCCATGAGCTCAGGAAACCCTCTCACCTCAACCTCCCAAAGTGCTGGAATTATAGGTGTGAGCTATGGAGCCCAGACTTGTTTGTATTTTATACAAAGTTCACTTTGCCTGAAGGTGATTTTGTAATTCAGCATAACTTTGGAGGGGATATCTTAAGGATACCCCTGTCACCCAGAAGCCAATGATTAAACAACCATTTGATTATTGAAGGCCCCCGCATATTAATGAGGTTAAGTTTAACATGATATACTCCTCTTTTATAGGTTCTATGGTCCCACAGGGCTGGGAAGGTATGTGATGACAACAGGAAGACCTGGGTTCAAGAAAACCTCAAGGGCAAGGATAGCATTTCTTTTCGTTTCTTTTTTTTTGAGTTGGAGTCTCACTCCGTCGCCCAGGCTGGAGTGCAGTGGCACATTCCCGGCCACCCCAGAGTCAACCTGCTGGGCTCCGGCAATTCTGCCTCAGCCTTCCAAGTAGCTGGAACTACAGGCGCACGCTACCACACCCGGCTAGTTTTTGTTTTATTGTAGAGATGAGGTCTCGCCAAGTTGCCAGGGCTGGAAGGATAGCATTTCTTTTTCTCTCTTCCTAGTACCTGGCACATTACTCAGCATGTTAATTGCCTGGCATGTAGTCGGAGCTCAGTCAACACTGCTTTCTCACCGTGTGATATTGGGCAAGTCACTTAACCCCTTTGAGACTCAGGAGCAAATAAGTACTACACCTGCTTGAAAGGGTTTGTGGAAGAAGGAAATGAGTCAACAAGAATAAAGCCCAACTCAGTGCCTGATACACAACAAGTGTTCATTCAACAATTGCTGGTTCTCGTCTCCTTTCCTTTTTTTTTTTGTCAGAGTCTCACTCTGTTGCCCAGGCAGGAGTGCAGTTCCAGGCTCATGGCCACTGCATTCACGAGCTGCTGGCCTCAGGCGATCCTTCTGCCTCAGCCTTCCATGTAGCTGGATCTACAGGTGTTAGCCACCATACCTGGTTAATTTCTTGATTTATTGTAGAGATGAGGTCTCGCCAAATTGCCCAGGCTGGTCTCAAACCCATGGGCTCAGACAATACTCTCGCCTCCACCTCCCAAAATGCTGGGATTACAGGAGCCACCCACCTCCCTGGAGATTATTATTATTTTTTTTTGAGTTGGAGTCTCACTCTATCGCCCAGGCTCTGGAGTGCAGTGGCATGCTCACAGACCACAGCCTCGACCTGCTGGGCTCAGTTGATCCTTCTGCCTCAGCCTTCCAAGTAGCTGGAATGACAGGCACGCACCACCACACCTGGCTAATTTTTTGATCTATTGTAGAGATGAGGTCTCGCCAAGCTGTCCAGGCTGATCTTGAACCTGTGGGCTCAGGCAATCTTCTAACTTCGGCATCCCAAAGCGCTGGGGGTTATAGGCATGAACCACTGTGCCCAGCCACCCTGGTGATTAAGCACATTGAAGTTTTAGCACCACAAATCATTGTAAAATAAAAATAAAACAAAAGAGATCCCTGACACTTCCTGGTTCCATGGCAATCACCTGCCTTGGAGGATAAAGTCCAAAATTCTTATAAGACCTACAGAGCCCTTGGAAAACTATTCCAGACTCACCACCCCAGCCTCATTTCTCTTAATTTCCTCCTTGGAGCCTCTGCTTCAGTCATATTCCATTACTTAGAGTTCCTGAATGTGCCTGTTCTCTCTCAGCCCTAAGCTTTTGTCTATTGTAGGTGCTCAAGGAGTAACTTAATGAGTGAATAAATGGGAACTGTCATTATGTATAAAGTCCAGTGGTACTAGGGATACAAAAGAGGGCAGACTAAGTCCCTGACTCAGAGAAGGAAAAACAACAACAACAACAATGCCGGATGCAGAGGCTCACACCTGTAATCCCAGCACTTTGGGAGGACGAGTCGAGAGGATTGCCTGAGCCCGGGGGTTCGAGACCAGCCTGGGCAATTTGGTGAGACCTTGTCTCTACAATAAATCACAAAAACTAGCTGGGCACAATGGTGTACATCTGTAGTTCCAGCTACTTGGAAGGCTGAGGTGGAAGGATCACCTAAGCCCAGCAGGTCGAAGTTGCGGTGGCCATGAGCGTGCCACTGCACTCTAGCCTAGGTGACAAGAGTGAGACGCCAACTCAAAAAAAAAATGTGTATTTCGGCTGGGTGTGGTGGCTCAAGGCTGTAATCCCAGCACTTTGTGAAGCTGAGGCAAGAGGACTGCCTGAGCTCAGGGATTCGAGACCAGCCTGGACAATTTGGTGAGACCTCGTCTCTCCAATAAATAAAAAAACTAGCTGGGTGTGGTAGCGCAGGCCTGTAGTTCCAGCTCCTTGAAAGCTGAGGCAGAAGGATAGCCTGAGCCCAGCAGATCGAGGCTGCAGTGGCTGTGGGCATGCCACTGCAACTCCAGCCTGGGCAACAGAGTAAGACTTCAACTCAAAAAAAAAAAAAAAAAAAGAATTCCCTGACTTCCAGGCAAGACATGCAGATATTCTTTTATTCAGATGAATGTATAAATTGCCCCAGATTTTTCTATATTTGAGGTCCAAATTACATCTCCCAGACTATATCTCAGCATCAGTAAGTGACATAAAGATCTTTTCTTCTACTAAAACCTTGGGTTTTTTGTTTAGAAAATATAGTCACCTTGATTATACATGCTTCATGCCCAATACTGGGTTGAGGGCCCAGTAATCACTCAGTATGGACTTGTTGACTAATTTCTAATGAGTGAGCTTTGTCACTAGTTGAGTTAGAAAGGACTCAATGTCCCTATAAAACATTCCTGACTAGCCCTTGATGTGACAGGCTTCCCCCGCTCTGAAAGTCATAAGGCAGTATTGTATTCATTATGAGGTCATCAAAAATTGATGACTCATAGATCGCCATATAAAACTTCAAAATCTCTTGTAAATATGAGTCAGAATCTGAGTAATAAGCTTGTTTCTATTATAATTAATAATGTCATTGATGGAGTGGGTTATGTTCTATAAAGTAAGTGCTCCTCAATGTGCATGGTGAGAAATCCAATTTTCATAACTAGAACTCTATTTTCAAAAGCTGTGAAGACTTTAGTTATGAGGAAATTCAATGACTTTAGTCATTCAGTTTTTAAATGAATCTGAAAACAAACTCTGATGATTGTTTCATATATGTCTAGATTTTTTCATATTTGGAGTTTGCTTGAAGTAAACACCTATATTCTTTCACCGTATGCCTCATTTCTACTGGTGCAAGGTGACCTCATTTCTGCCCTGGAGCATTCAGGCCCAGAGTCTTTCACTCTGCTGAGGGAGCTTGGAATGCCCTGCTGTTCAATCTTTCATTCCTGTGCTCAAAACTCTGACCCCAGGGAAAATGCAGGGGCTCTGGAATGGGTTACTCTCTAAGCTGTTATCAGTCATCAACACCCTTGGTATAGGCAGGTTTTGACATCAGTACATCAGAATAATTGAGGATATAGAAGGTTCTAGAAAACATGTCATCACGACATCATGTTTTCTAGAACCTTCTATATCCTCAATTCTCACTCAGTAGAAATTAGTCAACAAGTCTATACTGAGTGATTACTGGGTCCTCAACCCAGTATTGGGCATGAAGCATGTATAAGCAAGGTGACTATATTTTCTAAACAAAAAACCCAAGGTTTTGGTAGAAAGGCTTGACTACCAGGGCACTGAAACTTCCTCCACACATTTGCCCTTGCCCACCTTGCCCCTGGCTCTCCAATACCACATCAGGATCTTACCTCAAGGTTGACTGATGGTGATGTCATCACGATGGGAACGCGGCAATACCTAAGATGTCCCGAAGTTGTGCTTCTTGTGGCACAGACCCCCTGGGAGGGAGGTCCAGAGTGACGAGAGATGTGGGAGCAAGGGAGGGGTCTTGGAACATCAAATAAATCAAAACAAACTTTTAAGACTAAAGCAAGCATGGAAGCTTTTAAAAGAAGACTATAAGATTTACACAGATTGTTTAAGTATGATAATTCAGCACTTCTGGCTCACTGAGGGCCAGTTCAGGCAGTGTCCAGACTCATAGGGCACAGAATTACTTGTCTCTGTCCTTGAGGTCTCTGGTGTAGAATGTTTAAGAAGCACTGGCCACAGTAAGTCGACCCCAGAGGCCTGAGAGTCTCCCAGCAGAAGATCTGGAAAGGAGGTAGCTCCTCAGAGCCATGGCCCTGAAAATCATCACCCTCTGCAACTTTCCCCAAGAGATTCTAGGAGGGACTTAGCTCTTGCTCTGTGGGAAAGACTCCAGGGCCAGCTGCAAGTTTTCCAGTCTTTGCCCTCTGACAGCTGGAGGGTAATGCTCACTGTGGAAGCCCTCAGACAGTGTATGTGAAGTTAAGCTTGAACCAATACCAGCTGGAGCCCATGGACACCTGCCTCAAGGCCTGTCCAACTTTCACCAAGCCTTTGTATCAGTCAGGATAAACAAGGTTGAGCTGTGGTGGCGAGCAATCCCCAAATAATGTGGCTTATTACAGCAAAAATTGTCACGCTCATGCTATATGCTTGTCATGGGTTGCCTGGTGACTCTATTCTATTTCTCCTCCCTCCCAGATGCAGGCTAATACAGTAGCTACTTTCTCAAATATTGCTGGTCACCTAGCAGAGGGGAAGAAATCTTTGGAGGGCCACAACCTGTAATTAAATGCTCAGCCCAGAAGTGATGTATTTTCACGCACATCTCATTGGCCAGAACTTGTCACATGGCTCAACTCAACCTGAAGAGGCCAGGAAGTACAGTCTAGCCATGCTCCTCAAGGGAAGCCAACTGGAAATATTTGGTGAGCAGTAATGACCAACACAAGCTTTTTGAAAGCCTTAAACCTGAACCATTAGCCTGTGTGCCTGTTCCCAAGGGAAAATCTCAGGCCTAAGGGAGCAGCTAGAAAAATAGAGGTCCATACACACTGTTGTACCTGCCTAAGCATAGGAAACACCTGCAAGAATGCATGGGTGAGTAGTCTCTACATCTATACAGTTTGAACCCCATGCTCTTTGTCTCTCTGATGCCCTGAGTTGACATGTGATCTCTTTCCAGGATCCTTCAGGGTAAGATGCAGATGTTTCATGACCAACTACCCTAAGATTTCTCCAGGAATGCTCAGTAAGAGGGCAGAGGGGGTAGGGATGGCAGTGGTAGTAGACCAGAAGAGAGTGATGATTCTTGGAACTATAGTTTATCGCATCAATAGAGCAATCAACTAAGACTTGCACTAAGTCATTAGTTTATGCTCTCTAAACATACTCTGTATTACTGCAGGAGAGACAAGAGAAAAAACACACAGTTCCTGTTCTCAGGGAACTTATCTATGAGGTGAGTTAGGACACTGTCTATTACCTTGTGTTGTAACCTTTCTCTCAAAGTGTCAAATGAATGGTACCAATAATAGAAGTTATTAGAATTGGGACAAGGCAGAGTTTGCTGTGGTATTGATTGGAATGGAAAGACCTCATTAGAAGAATTAGGGCATGAGCTGGTCTGGGAAAGATGGGAGAATTTAGGTGGGGGAGAGGAGGAGAAAAGTATTAGTAAAGGCGCCGGAGTGGAAATTCTCGTGCTGCTTATGACACATGTGCAGACAGGCTGAGCCATAGTTAGAGATGGAGGGAAAGGCTCTGGAAGTTCTCACATATCAGTCCAAGGAGGCTTGTCTTCTTTCTTTTTGCAAAGGCTGGAGGACCAAACAAAGGATGCTTTGTAATATATTCCTGTCTTAGGTGGAAGGTAGAGCAAGTCATCACTTCCCAAACTTAACTGCCATTAGGGTCTCACCTTTACCCTTGTTCCCCTACAAAGAATTCATTTGAAATACAACCTCTTTTAAAGCAGGTTTTCCCCAAAATACTCAGGACCCATCACCTGAAGTTCAGAGCCAATAAATGTGGAATGGGATCCAGAAATCCATATTCTTCACAAGCTTCCCAAGAGACTCTGATGGAGCTGAGCTGAGAACAAGGCTAGGTAATTACTGCCTAGAGATGGCCCTGGCACACCCAACTCAGCTTGACAAAAGTGAATTTTTAAAATTACACTCCTAATAATGGCCTATTTCTGATCACTTTATTTCTGTCGCAGGTGCACTCTCTCTGTTTTTAGATTCAACCCCTTAGCGCTGTCCTGAAATTCTTCTTCACATGAACTACACATCCAGTTGGTTGCCACCTCTTATTGCATATCCTTTACAGCTCTCCCAAATCTGTTCCTTCCTCTTCGTTTCCATTGCTCCTACATTTGGTCAGATCTTTTTTTCACCTCCTGCTTGCACTCTTGCCATAGTCACTTGACTAATCTCTTACCCTTCACGCTGCCTTCAGTCTCCCTATCAGTGCCGTAACTAAGTTATTGTTCTCTGTTCAACCACAGTTATCAACTCTACCACCTTAGCCTGAATAAAGCTAAAGAGCCTTAGCATTTGAGCTTGTTATAGCATGGTTCAGCCTCTTTTCCTTTTTTTACTCAATGTCCTAGCCAGACTGGATCACTCTCCTTCTCCTAAAATATTTTGTACCTGCCTGCCTCAACTTTTTTCTGGGCTGTTACTCAGCTCGCACCTCTACATGACTCTCTGGTCCAAAGTGTTCTATTAAAATTCTGTCCATCCTTTAAGATCCAGCTCAAATTTGCCCTATTCTGTAAGTCTTCCCTGTCTGAAAAACATTACATATGAGGGGGGACCCAAAAACCCCAGAATTTATATATAAGAAATTGTGTATTTATTCTACATGTTTAAACTTCAGTCACCTTCAAAGTGCTCTCCCTTTGATGCAATACACCTATCGAGATGCTTTCTTCACTGCTCAAAACAGCTTTTGAACTCATCAATTTTGATGCATTTTAGTGCTTTTGCTGTTTTTTGTTTCACCTCTTCCACATCAGCAAAATGTTTCTCTTTGAGGACTGTTTTCATCGAGGAAACAAAAAAGTTACTCTGGACAAGATCAGATGAATAGGAAGGGTGAGGCTCAGGAGTCACGTCGTTTTTAGTCAAAAACTGCTGAACACTCAGCACAGTGTAGGCAGGTGCGCTCATAAATCGCCCATCATAAAATGGACAAACGTGTTGAAAGACTCTCCCCCCTAAAATTCACTGAAGCTGAACACAAGTCTCTCACAACAATGCTAGCTGGTACACTGATGCTGATGGGTTCCTAGAAAACTTATCTAGTCAGGAGAAGCCTGTAGTATAAGGGATCCACCCTCTAAAAGATAATTTTGGTGTTTTGGGATTCCTCCTCATATAGCTCATATATTTTCTTATCAGTTGTGTGCTAGGCAGTTTGCTAGTCTAAGAAAACTAGCAAGTTGTGTTCCCTGCCCAAGATGAATACCCAGGCCAAAGGACCACAATAGATGATGGGGACGTGGTCTAGAAGAAGCCCATAAATTTTTTTTTTTTTTTTTTTGAGTTGGAGTCTTACTCTGTCACCCAGACTGGAGTGCAGTGGCCACTCCCGGTCACTGCAGCCTCAACCTGCTGGGCTCTGGTGATCCTTCTGCCTCAGCCTTCCAAGTAGCTGGAACTACAGGCGCATGCTACCACACCCGGCTAATTTTTTTGATATATTGTAGAGATGAGGTCTCGCCAAGTTGCCCGGACACGTCTCGAACCCGCGGGCTCAGGCAATCCACTCATCTCAGCCTCCCAAAGCACGGGATTACAGGCTAAGCCACCGAACCTGGCTGAAGCCCATAAATTTTAAAGGTTTTCCATGCCTGTGGCTCCCTTTAAAAGAAAGTAATCCAAGGCAATTCTCTCTACATAAAGTTATTGACAGTTTTTGCCAAGTACAGAGAGTTAACCTAACACTGCTATTCTGGCCTCCACCTCCTCTGGGGGCCTTGGCTTTCAATTCTGCTCAAGAGGGAAACCTCCAATTTGATGGCAAGAATCCACCCCATCAGATATTCTCTCCTGGAAAGAATTCCTTTGAGGGAAAACCAATCGATCACCTAAGCTCAAACTACACTTTGCCCCACTACTGATATCCTCCAGGAGGCACATAATAATACATCCATCATAGTTTTCTCAAGGGGCTGTGCCACCATGAAGATAACACCCCTGTTTCCTTAAACAAGAATAAACCCCCCTTTCCAAGGTAGTCTGGGAGCAGCTCTTCTGGGCAACATGAAAGGGACTGACCAACACATGGTGGTTATGAGACAATAAGAAAATTATCATGCAGAGAGATGAGCAAATAGGCCACAGTGAGAGCAGAGGCCGTGGTCTTCAGTTGGGTCCAGTATCAAAGCAAGGTAGTGGTAAAAGGAAGTCCAGACTCAGGGATGTTTACAAAATGATCTAGTCCAGTCTCCTCACTTTACATATGAGGCAAGAAGAGCTCTGAGAGGCTGGCTGACTTATCCAAGAACCTCAACCAGAGGTTGAACAGAACTTGTAGGTCTCTTGGTCAAAAACTGCTGAACACTCAGCATGGTATGGGCAATTGCACTCATAAATCACCCATCATGAAATGGGCAGTTCACTGAAGCTGAACACAGCCTCTCACAACAATGGTAGCTGGTACACTGAAGCTGATGGGTCCCTAGAAATCTTACCTAGCCTGGAGAAGTCCGTAATACAAGGGGCCCACACTCTAAAAGATAAGTTTGGCAGAACTTTTATGTCTCTTGCCTGCCAGCGTCCCCCATAACCCATAGTACCCCCAAGACACATGTCCCAGGCTAGACAAAGTTGGAATATGTTCTGATGCCCCTGCTGGCTTTTTAAAAATTATTTATTTTAAAGATGTGGGGTACAATTCAAGATTAGATATACAAATTGTCATTGTACAGGTAAAGTTTGGGCCTACCTTTGGTCCCCACTTTGCCTGGTTTGAGATAAGCTATGCTTATTGGTGTTGTGTGCAAAAATCATTAACAAAATACTGGCAAATCTCATCCATCAAATATATCATTCTTTTT
>CAUYQG010122216.1:0-14415 GCA_963574415.1 Tarsius wallacei | reverse complement strand
GCAGTTTTGACCAAAAACGGAATGACCCTCATGCCTCACCCTCCCTATGCACTCTATCTTTACATTAACAAGTGTTTCACTTGGAGAATAGTATCTGCAAAATGAACTAAAATGGCTGGTGGAACAACACCGCAATTCGTGAGGATAACACGAATCACAGTGAATGGTACAGCACAGGGCGAGGTCCCCGACAAGGTCATGCTCTAAGTGTGAGAAAGATGCTGGATATGGTTGACAGTCCAGAATTACAGCTCCTGTAAACATGAACATGTATACTAATAAGCAGGCAACAAGCACAGCTTCTCTACATGTGAACAGATAATCTTTCTACCCTATACATTTTTAACTCTTCTAGAATCTTATTCATAGACTTAAATAAAAGAATCCAACTTTCAGAGTTCACTTTCTCCTTAAGAGAAAGATAGGATTGCATTACTGTGCAACAGCCACGATCCCTAAAAGGAGGGCTTGGGGGAGCCCTGGACAGGGCTTGAACGGCACCTGGTTGGCCTGGCTGTTGCTGACACAGCCTATCCTCACTCCCTGAGACTACCAGTGAAGTCACATCAGAATTAGAGAAATTCCTAACCCCAAATGGAGACCACAACAGAAACAACCACTCCCATGTGTCCCCTTGCTGGTTGCTCAGATCAATCCTGCCCAAAGAGAAAGTGGACACCTCTCCTATCTGCCCAGGTGCAGCACCCAGGCAGCTATTCAGAGGGCAACTGTCAGAAGAGGAAAAGAGCTGGAAGGTGGCTGACGTGTGGTGTCACATGGACCATGGCACACTCAGGGTTGGGAAGAGCTAGAAGGTGGCTGACGTGTGGTGTCACGTGGACCATGGTGCACTCAGGAAAGGGGAAGAGCCTGAAGGTGGCCAATGCATGGTATCACGTGGACCACAGTACACTCAGGAGAGGGAAAGCGTCAGAAAGTGATTGACATGTGGTGTCACATGGACCATGGTACACTCAGGGAGGCAAAGAGCTGGAAGGTGGCTGATGCGCAGCATCACGTGGACCATGGCACACTCAGGAGAGGGCAAGAGCTGGAAAGTGGTTGATGTATGGTGTCTCATGTGGATCATGGCACTCTCAGGGAGAGGAAGAGCAGGAAGGGGGTTGACATGTGGTGTCACGTGAACCATGGCACACTCAGGAGAGGGGAAGAGCCAGAAGGTAGCCAATGTGTAGTGTCACATGGACCATGGCACTCTCAGAGAGGGGAAGATCTGGAAGGTGGCAGATGTGTGGCGTCACGTGGACCATGGTACACTCAGGGAGGGGAAGAAAAGGAAGGTGGCTGATGCGTGGCGTCACATGGACCAAGGTACACTCAGGGAGGGGAAGCGCTGGAAGGTGGCTGACACATGGCATCTCATGAACCACGGCACACTTAAGAGAAGGGAAGAACTAGATAGAAGGTGGCCAACGCGTGGTGTCACATGAACTGTGGTACACTCAAGGAGGGGAAGAGCTGGAATGTGGCCGATGCATGGTATCACGTGGACGTGGCACACTCAGGAGAGGGAAAGGGCCAGAAGGTGGCCAACATGTGGTGTCACACGGACCATGGCACACTCGGGGAGGCGAAGAGCCGGAAGGTGGCTGACACGTGGTGTGGTATGGCACATGGACACCTGCCGCCCGTGAAGCTCCTGGAGTGGTGATTACTGGACATTATCTTTCTTCTTTCTTTACTTACGAAACTCATGGTGAGATCTCGGCACATGTTGCCTTAGCATTGCCAGAAAACAGCAAGCAGGCTGCAAACTAGGAACACAAATATGTGCTCCTGACCTCAGTCGCAAAATAGGACTCACAGTCAAAAAGTGAACAATTCCTGACTAATCCAAATACGAGAGGCTTGTGTTTCATTTCAAGAGAGATGAAGGAACAGCAGGCCACTGGGGTCTCTCAGCACAGACTTCAGAAGGTGAAGCACGAGTCAGGAAACCTGCGAAGATGATGGATTCCACAAGCAAAACACATTTTAAGGTGATGCTTTGGAATACTAGGATGAAGAGAACAGAAGGAAGGATGAGGAAGGATGGAGGTAAGAGAACTAAACATAGACTAGGAGAGTCAGGTCATGTCAGAAGTGCTGAAGAGCACAAATGCATTAAAGTTAAAGGCACAGTTAATGAACTGAACTATACTCTTAAAGTGGTGAAGACAGTAAATTTTACACTTATGTTCTACCTCAATATAAAATTTAAAACATGTATTTAATGCTACAATAAATGAAACCACTGATAGAACAAAACTGAGAAACAATCTCAGACAGAAAAAACAGACAAAATAAAAGCATAAAAAAGGCAATAGATACTGATGACAGTGTTTCTAAAGAAACAGAAACAGAAAAAGCTAAAGACATAATGAACCAAAATGAAAACAAGCATAGTGCAAAGAAAGCAAATTAGAAATTAAAAATCAAGGTAAGGAGTCAACTTCAAGAAAGTGTGATAAAATTTAAAGTAAAGGCTAAGAAAATACAAACATCTGAATGCCAGACTCATGCTAGACTCTCTTTTTAAAGAATATGCTTAAAACTATGAAGCTTGGCCTTCAGGAAAAAAGGTTAGAAATCAAAATGTTAAACATAGCTAATTATCATTTCTATGACATAATCAGAATGTCATTCTCAGTTGGCCTGATCCATTAAGTCTGGGAGATCGAGACCAGCCTAGGCAGCACAGCCAGATCACATCTCCAAAAACAAAAAACAAAAAAAGTATCATTCTCAACATGTTTGCTCATGAACACTATATTCTCCTCAAATACTTAACAAATTACTTGAAGATACACTCTGAGAAATGAGGAAAAACTCAGAATTTAAGAACTAGAAAATGATACTGTAAAAGGAATAATAAAAGACCTTGATTAACCTGACAGCGCAACTATGTGTTATGAATATCATTATAAAGCTAACTGATGGCCAGGTGCCATGGTTCACACCTGTAATCCCAGCACTTTGGGAGGCTGTGGCAGGTGGATCGCTTAAGGCAAGGAGTTCAAAATTGGCCTGGATAACATAATAAAGCTATGTACCTGCAAAAATTTTAAAAATGAAAATATACATTTTAAAAAACTGACTAAAAACATAAGTTTAAAGTGAAATAGTTACGTTTTAACAACAATCTCTCTTAGAACCCAGGATTGTATCAAGAACTTCCATATGGAGCATTCAAATGATATTATTTTGTTCTTAATTTTCAAAATTATAGAAATAGAGAATACTTTTTAAAAACTTAATCCTGTAAAAATCCCCAGTACTATAAAGTAGGGGCCCCCAACCTGTGGCCTGTTAGGAATTGGGTCACACAGAAGGAAGTGAGTGGTGTGGTGTGTCAGCTAAGTTCCGCCTCCTGTCAGATCAGCAACAGCATTAGAATCTCATAGGAGTGCAAACCCTACCATGAACTGTGTGTGCAAGGGATCTAGGTTGCGTACTCCTAGTGAGAATCTAATGCTATATGCTCTTCCTTTCCATACCGCCCCTGGTCCGTGGAAAAACTGTCTTCCAGGAATTGGTCCCTGATGCCAAAAAGGTTGGGGACTACTGCTATACAGTATTTGGGCATGTATATTAATCACATAAATAAATTGAAGACTGTGTTAATGGTAGTGTACAAGGCACAAATGTCATGAAAGAGTGCCACATCATTGATACTCAGTGGCAGTCTTCTGAAGAAATGAATATACTGATGTTAAACATAAAACACAAGAGTATAAAAGAGCAATAAGTGGAATGATATATCCGTTCTTGAGGTAGGGACAAAACTCCAACTCTCAGAAGCCAAAATTAACAAACAGATACAGATTTGGTTACTCAAGCTAAAAATAAAACTGCTACATTATATAGCATCGGTCCAGACCATGCCGCTGTTTGCACGAGGGTCAGCAAAAGTTTTCTGTAAAGGGCAAGAGAGCAAATACTTTCAGATGTGCAGGCCAAATAGGATCTGGGGCAACTACTCAGCTTTGCTATTGGAACACAAAGTCAGGCACAGACAATAAAGAGATGGGCATGGCTGTGTTAAAAAAAAAAACACAACTTAATTTACAAAAGGTAAGCCAGATTTGGACGAGGTGATGCGGTTTGCCAACCCCAGCTCAATCACGTAGTTATCTACGTGGTGGTGCACGCTGCCAACATCTATGGACTTGAGTCCTTGGCTCAGTTCAGAACATGGAGGAATAATTTGTGTTATTTGTGTTTTCTAGGTTCTTTAGCTCCCATAAGACAACATGGACCCTTCTTCCGGCTCAACTGTCTGCCAAAGGCGAGGGGTCACACTCATCGGGCCACATGAAAGCCCTCATAACAGGATTCTGCCAGGGCACACAGCATTGATCTCACAGCCATCAACATTCGTTAAAGTTGAGTTAAAACAGTCAAGGGGTGACTTCTTAAAGAACACATTGCCTGTCTACTTTTCTAGATAACCTGTATCTTTCGACCGAATCAGAGCTGCAGAGAAACAGGTACCCACATCACAGAGAAAAAGAGCCTTTTTAGAAAATCACTGCCTCAGAAAAGTGTATCACCAGGTACCAAAATTTCCATAAGGCTGAAAAAATATAACGCGCACTTATCGCCAAACCGCATGCTGAAGTCACAGCTTGAGATTACGTGCTAGAGATGCTACTGTCACTGCAACCTACACAGTGATGTCAGTGACTGTGGGATGAGATCTGCTTAAACTTCCACCTTGAAATTCAACGAGACTCAAGGCAATCCGTTATAAAAAGCGTTCATTGGAAACCAACTATTAGGTGATGGGTAGGCCTGGAGCAGGCTGCTCAGATGAGCACGTACGCACCTCCTTGAACTTGTGGCTGAGCTTGCCCGTGTCCAGGTCTGACGGAGAAAACACGTCCTCGTTGTCAGGCAGCTCGAAGACTTCAATGGCCATGTCACCGCCAGGAAGGACAGGCCCCACCTCGTCCTCCTCCTCATCGGTGGCGTATTCTCCTGTCTGAAAGGAAGGGGATTTCAGAAACCCAGCTGTCTGCACCCTAGTGGAGGTGAGTCACCTGAACATATTTTATGAAAGAGGACGGAGCGTGTCACCACATGGTCAGAGTGTGAGCAGGCTTTAAGTCAAGCAAGCCTCATGCAGCTAGGGTTAGGGACAAATGCTAGTTAAGAGCTTCAAAGCCATCTACAAGCATGTCTAGATATCTAATCACAGCAATAGCATCTTTAGTGTGGCAACAAGCATTGTTTCTTTTCAATCTGAGTTTTTGATGACTTTACTCAATAAAATTATCTTGTTAACTAAGGGAAATAAGTCATTGCCTTAAAATCTCACCTCCTTTGTGAAGAAGCCATCAAATATTGGGTGCAGGGGAGCAGGAGGAGGAGTTCAGAGACTTGTGGAGCTGGAGAGGACCGTAATTCAGCCTTGTGAAAGGGTTAGCCAATCAGTCCTTCTGGCTTTGGAGTCCTGACTGTTCTGTTTGTGTGTTAATTATCGTGGTGGTGAACTAGTGAGCTAAAGGACAGATTAAAGCCCTCACAAATGCACTGTTGCCAGTACTTCTACAAAATTTGAGTATTTTGGCAATGTGAAAATAAAGGTTTCACAGAAAGTTCTAGATTTCCAACTTTTCTTCAGAACACCAGAAAGCTATTAGTGTAGGTCCACTGGGACATGGTGACAAGTGGCCAGAGTCAGCAGGGGCTGCCCCTTTCAAGTGGGCCACATGGCTTCTAATACGCCGTAACATCCCTGACTCTGCACTGTCCATGTGGTTGGTGTCGCTCCTTTCTAGCACTGTAGGCCCTGTGGGGATTTGAGTTCATGACCCGGAACAAACTTTCCTCTTTGCCACAAATTTCCCTGATGTCATCAGGCTATGGGACTGTTATCCTAAATTATTGTTTGAAATCTATATATACCCTATGAGAGAATTTTTACAGGGCTAAGAAGACAAGGTTCATCAACTCACCCGGTTCCTTCAGGCAGTGCTTTCTCTTATACAAAAACACAGCCAGACATTTGGATTGCCTTTACCTTATAGTATCATTTTTATTTTTTTGAGTCAGAGTCTCAACGTTGCCCAGGCTGAGTGCAGTGGTGTCAGGATCACGGCTCACTGTAGCCTTGACCTCCTGGGTTCAGCCTCCCAAGTAGCTGGCACTACAGGCATGCACTGCTATGCCCAGATAATTTAAAAAAATTTTTTTAGAGATGAAGTTTCATTCTGTTGCCCAGGCTGGTCTTGAATTCCTGGTCTCAAATGATCCTCCCTTCTTGGTCTCCCAAAGTGCTGGGATTACAAGTGTAAGCTGCTGTGCCTGACCTTCGTAGTACCTTTAAAGACACGTTCATAAAAGAGTACTGACTGATCTGCTCTTCTGGTTAAACAGGCTCAGCACCTGAGTGTGGTGTTTTCTTTTGGTTCCCTACTCTATTCTTCCTGCTGGAGCTGAACAATTCCCCCCACCTTTTTATTACTGTGTTTGCACATGAAGGAAATCATTTGGGGTCATTAATGCCAATCTAATAATTCCCAATGTCTGGAAGGCCATTATTAAGTTGCCCTCCGATTTCCTTTTCAAACAAAACAATTCTCATTCCTCAACAGGTCTGGGTCTTTCTCTGTAGTTTTCTTCACAGTGGTACCCTGACTGCTCTCCAAGCATTCCTCACATGTCTAAGTTGTGGAGCCTCGAAGCAGACCCATTTCCATTTGGGAACCTGAGGGCTTTGACCATGACAGACACACTGCCTGAGCACCCTTCAGGTGACACTTCCCCACACAGAGACTACTGTCATGAAGAATTTGATTTAGGTGGGTTTTGTGTATAAAAGTAAGCTTAGAATATTTCATGCAGAGCAGTGATTTTTCCAAATTAGCTACAGGTTAGAACCTTTTGTTTTTACCAAATAAGATCAGAGAAACTTTGACTGAAGAGAGGTGGGTGGCTCCATCTTGAACCTATGTATCTCCCCAGGATCTGGACCTCTAAGACTCTCTGGAAATCAGTCTGGGAACGTCTATACTCTAGTCACACTCCGACCATCCCTGGCACTGGCAGGAAAAGCAGTGGAGGGATGGGAGCTGGTGGGTCCCAGGTGGCTCCTGTTTATTAATCAGTACAATGAGACCCTAGGACTCATTCCAGGTTCGGCATGGTTTTGTGGTATTTTGTAAATTAATCCATCTCTATTTATATATGTTTTCAGAGCCAACAGGTACCTTGTAAATCCCAGTGATGTTAACTAATAGTAACATCAATGTCTGGTAAGTAAACAATCTCAAGATATCTTGCTGGAAGTTTTCATGTTGAGGTAAAAAAAAACTGTGCACTTGTTTTTAAATCCTATAATTACCACTAGCAGTAAAGCTAAGACTTATTATGAAGGTTTCAACTAGGTATATAAAATTCAGTTCCATATAATCAATTTGATGAATAGCATTGAATAACTGAAAATCATAAGCTCAAAGTAAAGTCTGACTAAGTCATAACAAGGTGGCACATTTTAAATATGAGTTGAAATGAACAATTTGAGTTCTCTTTGGCAGCTTGAAAATAAACATGTGTTCACTCTGAGAGAATTAATACAAATGTGTGCCTAAGGTGGGCTCTGACATCGAGAAGGATCTCAACAAATATTTTTAAAGAATAAGTACAAGAATGTCGATGCATTTACTTGGTGATATCTAGAACTTCCTGAAGAGGTTTTCAATAATACCAAGAAAATGAACTGCAGTTGCTTGTTAAGAAGGCAGCACTCGTTCACACATGTTTTCAACAACCTCACAGTGAATAACAGAAGTAGGGTGCACATGGCTTGTGCAATTCTTTCCTCTAAATATAGTCCCAGCTTTGCCACCCACATACACTTCAATTACCAAAGTTAGCTCCATACATTTAAGTGGCTAAGAATTCTTCTTGATTATTTTGTTGACTCTTCCAGTTCCCTCTCCCTCCCAAAACCCAAATTATCTGCAATCCTGCTAAACTCTTATCACTCATTTTATCTTTCCCTGTACTAATGTTTTCTACTTCCAATCAGCCTCATAAGCAACCTGAGGACAAGGATGTTTTTACTGTCTTGATTCTACTTATCACTTACTACAGGTGTTAGACAGGGTGTTTAAAAACTTTATGTCACCATTCCCTTGTGCCTGTCATTTGCCATTCCAACCCTGAAGAGGCTTTAGAATAAAGGAGTCACTGGCCACAGAATCTGAAAATTTAAAAGTTACACTTAGAACTAAGAGTAACAGGGTCTTCTGACTCTTTAATCTTTACTGAAAATAAAAAGTATGGTCATGTTTACACTGCAAGTAAAATAAATGGCATGTATTCCATTTTGTTAGCAGAATGTCGTAAACCTCAACATTAGACTGGCTCAAATCTGCCACTTACAAAGGAAGATGGACAATACTCTACCAAAAAAGAAAAAAAAAAAAAGCTACAACAAAGCGTTTCCACTGGCACCCAGCTTCTATTTCTTGCCAAATTCAAAATCTTTCAAGTAATGAGAGATTCTTGAAATTCTTCGTCTCAACCTGCAAATTCACTTCAGAATTCACATGAACAGTATTTAGGATAAAAACAAACAGAGACAGTGAATGTCCCTTTTTGTGTTCTTATCTCCCTTCCTGATTAATATTTTACACTTTTTAACAGCCCCATATAAAGGGGCAAACCACGAATAGCAATCCTTTGGCACTGACTGTGTGGCCAACACATTCATCCTCGGCAGCTGTGTGACGTGGTATTACTGTGCCTTCCTAATGCGAGGGAACGGAGGCACAGATGCTATAGCAAAGGTCAGATGATGAATTGGGCTGTGGACGTGCTGTACTCCCCAGAGCCCATGCTCCATCAGGATGCCATGCTGCTAACTCAGACCATAGAAATGACAGCTTGAAGGAAAAAAAATTGGGAATACATGTTTTTCAAATTTCCCCAACCCAAAACCCAGGTGCTAACCCTGTTGAAATTCACCAGTCACAACTTTGAACATTATCATTCGATTCACTATGAAGACCTGTACCTGTGTCAAGTGGACTCCAAAGTCCTTGTCCTCTCCTCTCATAATATGCTCATCCTGGGCAAGAACATAAGAGTCCCCATTGAAAGGACGGGGAGCAGGAGTTGATGGATGATTTACAGTATAGAGAAAAGTTGCTCACACACACACACACACACCACCTTACGTTACCTTAAATCACGGAAATCTTCACTCATTCATTTATCTTTTACCTACATTACCTTAAACCACGGAAGTCTTCACTCATTTGACTATCCTCTACTTATGTTAACTTAAGCCTTTATTCATTTGTTTGTCTTTTACTTGCAGGGCCAAGTCTTTCCCTTGGCTGCTAGCACTCTTTCTTTCATAAACCACAGCCATGGCACGTAAACTATAAAATCACTACAGTGTCTTTAAAACAGAAAAAAAAGATCCTCACAAGGAAAAATGGGTGCAACACTTCTCTAGATGTTTATGGCTTTCTCCTAGCTGTTACAATGCCTCTGACACCTAATAGTCTTAAACTCCCCACCATATTAAATATTCCCAAAGCATTGTTCATAGTTTTCATGAATACAACTTCCTTTATACACATACTATACCAGAGCGCTTACTGTTTCATGAAATAGCATAATTACATTAATAAGTGCAGCCAACAGGTTTTGCCTCTTGGTAAACACACAACTTGTGACTGGTGGGAGAAGTACGTAGATATAGGAGAGCCTAGAAAACTCATGAGCACTGCAGACACCAGTCGGGGTTTTACAGAAGGAACAGAGAGGACCTGTTACGTTGGTGACTCGGCTAGGTGGCGATTAAGAAAAGATTTTGGTTTTGCAATCACTGAGACCTGTGCTCAAACCCTGGTCTTGAGACACTGAGATAGTCAGTGACCAACATGAACATCTGTCTACACTAGGACATCCCAGGAAGCTGTGGCCCTAAGACCTTCCTAATGCACTCCTGTGTGCTCACTGTACCCTGTCACTCCAAAACATAATGTTTCGTGTCTGCCTCCTCCCTTGACTTCTCTCTGTATGCATTCCTAAAGAGTGACACCAGGCACGGTTGTGCCCCCAGCATGGTGTATCATGGGCTCTGAACAAATGTTTGCAGCCACATCTGCGGAGCCAGCACAGTCCAATTTTCTGGGTCATCTCGGCATTCCAGTGTAGGATACAGCAGCGCACAGCTGCAGCTGGGCCCCACGAGGGGGCTTTTCTCCTGTTGTTGGCTCCCACCATTAGCAGTGATTCTTGCTGCACAATGTTTGCGCTGATAAATTCAGGGAAACTAAATGGCGCTAATCATAAAAACAGCCGTCATTATGCAGTTTTTGTTGGAATTTGCTTCCTGGATTTGAGTTTCAGACTCAGCTCCATGAGCGGACAGGAGAGAGTGCTGCTTCTGTGAGTGAAGAAGACCCCGACTAACACTCCGGTGTTTGAGACTTCCAAATCTGCACCAGCCATTCAGCTGGCTCTGGCAGCCACACCCTCTCCTCTGCCAAGACAGCTCTCTCTGTTTTTCATCAGTGACTTCTGTGTGTCCCAGCTATATAACACGAGTCCACTTAGTCTTTTTGAATGTTGTTTGCTCATTTATAAAGTGGGAATAAGAGCCCCTTCTTCATGAGCGTGTTGGGAGAATTCATAGTGACATGTCCAAAGAGCTAATCACAGTGTCTAGAATATGTTACATGGGTACATGACTTCATGACTACGATTATTTTCAGCAACAAAAAGTGGCATGCTAATGGGCAAGTCATTTAGTTTGTATCTTTTGTGGTCTCCTCTTCCATAAAATGGCATAAAAGACACCAATCTCACAGGATATTGAAAGGATTCAAAGAAATGAAATAGCAAAGTGACCAGCATGACGCCTGACCCATTATGTACATTCATTTCCTCCCATTTATCAAATTGTTCAAACATTTCTTGTCAATCTTCTGCTCGCAATGTTTCTTGGTCTTTTACTCCATTCTAAATTGTGTAGCCATCAAGTTGAGAAACATCTAGAACCCACATCCGGCTTACTGATCAAGCCTCTGTGTTACCTGCTCTCAGGTTCTCAGCCCCTCTGATCCTTGGTGACAAATTATTCTTCCTAAAATTCTGACTATATAAAGTTAAGATTTGCCAATCAAATCTCCAGCAACTCAAACCCACCTTTTCTTTCTTAAAATTTTCTAGCAATGACAGCAGAGAGTTCACAAGTGAGCATCTGACTTCAGGAGTGTTTCAAGCCTTCTTCAGAAATGAAGCCAGAGGCAGGCCCCTGCCTCCTGCTGGGGTGGGCAGACTTTGTTTTTGATTTTATTTTAAAGATGTGGGGTACAGCTCAGAATTGGGTATAAAAGTGGTCATCGCATAGGTGAAGCTTGGGCCTCCCACTGGTCTCCACTTGGCCAGGTTTGGGATCAGGTACCCTTATTAATGTTATGTGCCTCCTCCCTCCTCTGGCAGTGTCCCACTACTGCCAATTCCTTTCTTATAGTAGTATGATAATTGTTCAAGATCTGCTTATGAGTGGGAACATGTGGCACTCAGTTCTTTTTTTCTGTGATAGATCACTCAGTATTATAGACTCTAAGTCCATCCAAGTTGCTGTTAAGTCCATAAAGGTGGGCAGACTCTGAAGTGCCCTGATGTTCCTGCTTCCTTTGTGTCCATGCCCATGTGTGATCCCTTCCCCTTGGGTATGGGCTGGACCTAGTGAATGACTTCTCACCATCAGAAAACAACAGAGGTCATGGGAGGTCACTCCTGAGGTTGGCTGACATGAGCAGTAGGATGTGCATACTGGTCCTCTCACTTCCTCAGTCCTCCCTGCTGGGAAGCAAGTGCCAGGTCATGAATGGGAGAGGCCCAGCACAAGGAACGGAGGCTTCTGGTCAGCAGCCAGTGAGGGTCATGGCTAGCCAGCAGTCCCATGGGCTAGGAAGTGGATCTCCTGAGACCTGCCACAGCTGTGCATGAGCCTGGAAGGAGGCTCTTCTGGCTGGGTGTGCAGATGACCGTGGCTGACACCTCACTCGCAGCCTCAGGGAGACCCTGAGCAGAGGCATTGGATGTACGCCCCACAGACACCGCCAAGTACAGAGACGGCTTGGTTTAAGCTGCTAGATTTGGGGGTGATGACTTGCCATGCATCAGAAGGGGCTGCTGCCAGAACAAACAGAAAACACAGGGAAGAGGCCTTGGAAGCAGGCGGAGGGCGAGGCTCGAAGGACCCTGGAGCGTGTCCTGGAAGGAGCCTAACCTGCCCTGCACAGACTGTCAGTGGGAATGCGGAGGGGAGCTTGTCACATAGGAACAGAAGCTGAGCACTGTCACCACCTTCCCTGATGAGTAGTGGGATGTGCTCCTTGGAGGAGCTGGGTGGTGGCCACGTCGGCTTCCCCGCAGTGGTGAGAGTGTGGACAATTCTCATGCCCATGGTGGGATATGAAAGGAGAGAGGAATCGCGAATACTGTCAAACAGAAAGGAACCGAGACTAAATGGTCCTGAAAGGCTTCAAAGTCTAAAATTAAGGCATGGCTTCCAAACAAAATACAAATCCAGGTACTGCCAGGGTAACATAGTCTAAATACGAACAGGGCAGAACTATGATGAAGTCTCATTAAGACTTCCGAGCTCAGGAAGCCCACATTTCCCAAGAGAAGTGAGCGAGCTGCCACTGCCCCACAGGGAGACACTCTCTCTCCTCTCCAAGGCTGGTCGCCATGCAAACATCACTGAACAGACTATCTGAAGCAAAGGCCATAATGGTCACTGCTGCTGCCTCAAGACATGCCAGGAAATGAGAAGTCTGTGAAGGAATTGTCTCCCAACAACACTCACCCTCATTTCCACATTGTCTTTGCTTATGGTGAGTTTTCCTATGAGTACGACACTCCCTTAGCCACACTCTACAATGTGACCAAGAGTGGCGAGGCCCAAGTCCACTGAGTCTATCCTGGTAGCATGTAATTAAGACTACTACAACAGGCAGTAGAGTGAGTCCAACCTGCATACTGAGATCAACTCTACTCCCTGGCTGCCAGACCCAACTGGCTAAGGAAACCCCATGAGCCAGCAGGGTGTACCTTGGGAACCAGGTGACTTTCTACTCAGTGTCTGTATTGGCCTTTCCACTTGGCCGAAGGCATTCATCCAGGTACAATGAAAGGTAATTGCACAGATGTGGCCTTGGCATGCAAGGAGACGGTCTGGGGTCCAGAACAATTCTACCATCCAGAATAGCCCTGGCCAGAGAGCTGGGGCTGATCTAAATACCTTCCAGTATTGAGGTGGTGCTGTTGCTCATATCACCTCAAGTCGGGAACATCTCATCTAGACAAATGCCTCCAATTATAAGGAAACTGCCCACAGGGTTCATGTACACAACATGCCAGTTACCTCTCAGGAAGGCACCTATAATACCTCACTTAGAAGGGATCATCTACAGCGATCGGAAGGCCATATAGTCTAATGGCAATCTTTCCTTAAATACATTAAAAAATATATATACTTTTGAGTTAGGTCTTACTCCATCGCCCAGGTTGGAGTGCAGTGGCATGCTCACAGTCACCCCAGCATCGATCTGTTGGGCTCTGGCAATCCTTCCGCCTCAGCCTTCCAAGTAGCTGGAACTACAGGTGCGGGCTACTACGCCCCACTAATTTTTTGATTTATTGTAGAGATGAGGTCTCACCAAGCTGCCCAGGCTGTTCTCAAACCCATGCGCTCAGGCAATTCCTTTGCCTCAGCCTCTCAAAGTGCTGGGATCATAGGCTTGAGCCACTGTGCCCAGTCTATAAAAATATTTTTTAAGAAGATTACTTCTTTTACTCCACATTTTTAAAATAAAAAATTTAAAAAATTATTTCTTTAAAATATTCTTTTTAAAAATTTCTTTAAAATGACTGTCTTTGGTGATAGCCCACATATACCTTACAAATTTTATGATTTGTAAAGCATACAAATTCAATCTTTATAAATTTTATGAATGTATTAAATTATCACAGGTACCCTGAAACTAGGTACATCTATTAAACATCAATACAAAATAATAAAAAAGTATTTTTAAAAAGAATCCTCGAGAAATCTTATTAAGATGCAGATTCTAGCAGGGCTCGGTGGCTCAGCCTGTAATCTCACGCCTTTGGGAGGCTGAGGTGAGTGGATTGCCTGATCCCGCGGGTTCAAGACCCGCCTGGGCAACTTGGCGAGACCTCATCTCTAAATAAATCAAAAAAAAAAAAAAAAAATTAGCCGGGCGTGGTAGAGCCCACCTGTAGTTCCAGCTACTTGGACGGCTGAGGTGGTAGGATCGCCGGAGCCCAGCAGGTCGAGGCTGCGGTGGCTGGGAGCGGCCACTGCACTCCAGTCTGGGCGACAGTGAGACTCCAACTCAAAAAAAAAAAAAA
>CAUYQG010122215.1:0-21001 GCA_963574415.1 Tarsius wallacei | reverse complement strand
GTTCCATGTTTTTGCTATTGTGAATAGAGTTGCAACAAACATGTGTGTGCGGTATCTTTTTTGTAGAAGGATTTGAGCTCCTCTGGGTATATTCCAAATAGGGGGATTGCTGGGTCATATGGAAGGTCAATTTCTAGTTCTTCCAGAAATCGTCACACTGTTTTCCAAAAAGGTTGCATTAGTTTGCATTCCCACCAGCAGTGTAGAAGCATTCCTTTTTCTCTGCATCCTTGCCAGCATCTGTTGTTGTTTTACTAATGATGGCCATTTTACCAGGGTTAGGTGGTATCTCAATGTGGTTTTGATTTGCATTTCTCTGATGATTAGTGAGGCTGAGCACTTTTTCACGTGTCTGTTGGCTACTTGTATATCTTCTTTTGAGAAGTGTCTATTCACGTCTTTTGCCCACTTTTTAATGGGGATGTTTGTTTTTTTCCTTTCAGTACGTTTGAGTTCCTTTAAGCCTCCAACAACTACCACTGGGAAGAGGAGAACCTATTCAGTAAATGGAACTGGGAAAACTGGTTGATCACATGCAGAAGATTGAAACAGGATCCCTACCTATCACCATACACAAAAATTAACTCAAAATGAATCAAAGACCTAAACGTAAAACCTCAAACCATAAGAATCTTAGAGAATGCAGGAGACTTCCTTATGAAAATTGGAGCTGGCAACCAATTCCCAATAAAAACTCCAAGTGCCCACACCATAAGAAATAAGATAGTCAAGTGAGACCTCATCAAACTGACAAGCTTCTGCAAAGCAAAAGAAACCATCAAGAGAGCAGGGAGACAGTTCACAGAATGGGAAAAAATATTTGCCAACTGTGAAGACTCTTTTCTAAGGGCCTTAATCACATTCATGAGGGAGAACCCTTCAATATCTAATTACTCTCTAAGGGACCCACCTCTTAATACCATCACATTGGTGATTAAGTTTCAACATATAAATTAGGGGGGTGGGGCGTTCAGAACACAGCGAGGCTGTTTGTTCATGTTTGAATTGGATTATTTGTGTGCTTGCTATTGAATTGTTTGAGTTCCTTATGTATTTTGGGTGTTTGCCCCTTATCAGTCATAAGGTTTGCCAATTTTTTATCATCCATAAATTGTCTTTTTATTCTTTTAAGTTTTTCCTTTGCTGTGCAGAAGTGTTTGTTTGATTCGATTCCATTTGTCTATTTTTTGTTGCCTATGCTTTTGGGGTCCTATCCAAAAAATCATTGTCCAGTTCAATGTTGTAGAAATTTTATCCTATGTTTTCTTCTAACAGTTTTACAGTCTCATGTTTCAAGTTAGGTCTTTAATCAATTTTGAGTTGATTTTTGTCTTCAGTGTGAGATAATTCAATTTCATTCTTCTGCATGTGGATATCTACTTTGAAAGAATACGGTTATTTTTATTGTTTGGGGTTTCTGACAGGACACAGAATTCACTCCAGATGCTTCAAATGAAAAAAAAAAATTAACATACTGTATTTTCCGCGGTACGGGAAAAGTAAAAGGAGCAAACGGGATGGTTGGGCAACCAGAGGCGAGCTACAGAGGAAAGTCACTTCCTTTCATTGGACCAAAGGGCCGAAAGAAAGAAATTATGTTACCAGAGTCCACTGAGGATTAGAATTGCAAAAGAGTGACTTTCTGGTGGGAAAAAAAGAACAGAATTATTACCAGAGACAAGGTACTGGAAAGGGAGGGGAAAATGCACAACTTCTCTCTCTCCTCTCACTTTCCTGCCTCCATCCGCAGGGACCACGGGTGATTATCAGTAGAAGCCAACTGGCACAGGGCTGTGGGGAGGCAGTTTGCAGAAATGAGCCTTCAAAAGCTCAGATGGGTAGAGAAGGTGGAGCACAGATTAAGGGGACAGAAAGACAAAGCATGCTTTGATATTCCTGGTGTCATGTTTATAGCCACGTTCCAGTAAATAATTCCCAGATAAAGATGAGTCTTCTCAGAGTCAGTATCCCCCTCTGGTGCTGGGAGCCTATCCCCAGTCAAAACTACCAGCTTCTAAGTTGCACTTTACATTATTCTTATGGCCATGAAACTACATAGTATCTCCTTCATATTTTGCTTCTAATTAAAATATACATAGTTACATATTTGTAGATATATTCAGCAAAAGAAGTGTCTGTGAAGTATAAAAAGTAAGCACATGATCCAAACACTTCTGGAAAATAAGCCAAAAACTTTGTTTGTTTTCAAGATCTGGACAGAATTCCTTGATTTGACTGCATCCCACAAGAATGCTTTCATTCCTGGCTTTTACTGGAAACTTTTAAACTGTTGACACCACGGATTTTAAAAAATAAACAGATGAGCATATCTTTGTGACTTCATTTTATGTTGGGAATATAAATATTCAGAGAGATAAAAGACAATGTCTCTATATTTTTAATATTTGTAAATAAAAAAGTGCCAATGTCATTTTATCTATCCATGCTTTGCTTGGATTTTGGCATTTAACAGGTCTGTGGCTATAGTGTCATCTTAGGTACACTAGGAGATTTTTGAAAATGTAAAAAGAAAGAAAAATTATTTTAAAATAAACTCTGAGATCAAAATACCTAAAAATGTGAGATTAGTAAAATTTGTCATGATCATAGCAAGATGAATAAAAATTCATTTCAATGAAAATATTGTTTCTTTATAAAGAACCCCTTTTTCTCACTTTACAGGCAGAGAGAGAGAGAGAGAGAGAGAGAGAGAGAGAGAGAGAGAGAAAGGCAAGAATGACGGAGAATGAAGGGGGGAGACACAGAAACACAGAGACAGAGAGAGAGAGAGAGAGAAAGGCAAGAATGACAGAGAATGAAGGGGGAGACACAGAAACACAGAGACAAAGAGAGAGAGAGAGAGAGAGAGAGAGAGAGAGAGAGAGAGAGAGAGAGAGTGTATATGGCACAGAGCAGCACTGGACTATAGCCAGAGAAGTGTTTGTTTAGAACTTTATCCCTCCTGTATCTCCTTTACTCTAGACAAGTTCAAACGACAGCAAATTTCCCAGTCTCCCTTTAATGTCCAATGATTTCTGGTGAATTCTGTTGAGAAGGGTCTCAGAAGATACTGACTCCAAACCCCTATATTTGAGATAGGGCAGGTTATAAATCTTTTCTCTTTACAACATTGGCAAAGAAGATTGCTCTCTCTCTCAGTATTATATCTGAGACAAATAGAATTTATCTATAGTTGCAAAAGTTCATCTTTCACTTAAGTCATGGCATAAAGTAATAAAAACCATTTGCTTTTACAAGATAAGCTAGTAAACACCATGTTGTCATTTTCAAATGAGATCAATTCTTACACAGTATTTTTATTGTTTTAAATGGCTACTCTACTATTACAAAATAGATAGGAATTAGGGATTGCATCTTGCTAAGCATAGAATCATACAGAAGAAAAAACTTTTCATGGTGCATCTATAAGTAATGATTATATATCAACTGAGAGCAGTCATGTGGTCAAAATTAATAAATGCAAATAATTTATTTTAATGTGTTCCTTTTTCTATTTATCAGGGTTTTTTGTTGTTGTTCCAGAGTAATTTGTCCAAAATAATTTCTGTCCAATGTAATTTGGTTTGAGAATTATTTTAGTCTGGTTGATGCTTCGCTGATGTCAAAGATGTATAACAAGTAAGTCCTGATCATTAGGAGCTCACTCTAGGATCTACACTATAGAGAGCATAGCCCTATTAAAGAGATAAATAATGAGACAAAGAATACTCTCTATGGCATTGGTTAACAGATGCTATAAGTATTCATAGAGTAATGTGAGTCCAAATATTCAGAAAGGTTTCATGGAGTACCCAGGACTTTAGCTGATCCTACAGTGAGACTAAGTTAGCCAGTAAATGTATCACATAAGTACATTTATTTTGGAAGAATATTTTCTAAAGTGATGGTCTGACCACTTTTGTTTCTAAACTATTTTTAAAGTATTACTCAGATTTAGAATTTGTCCCTTATATACAAAATTTTATTTGAATACTAAGAGGCACACATCTCAATGTGATCAAGATACATACATTTTTTGAAAATGTGAAGTTGGCTTGTTAAAATATGTGTTGTGGCTACAACAGACAGAAATAGAGAGTGAGAGAGAGAGAGTGAGAGAGAGAGAAAGAAAGAGATCAACTGAAAGCTTAGTCTGGAGAAGCTCTGTATCCTTTTACTCTGTGGAAAGATTCTCAAACCACAGAATAAATACAAATAACTTCTAGCTGTAATGAGTACACATGCTATTTATGTATGCATCCAATTTCCAGGCGAGGGTTATTAAATAATATTGTGGTCTTTGCTAATGTTATGCAATGTATGTTGAAATACATTTTAACAGTATAAACTCACCCTTAAACTGGAAACATAAGAATTTTTCTTTATTTTGAGTAATATCAGAATACATTTATGTTGCAAAATTTGCAGCTCTAGTCTTTTTACCAGTCTTAAAAAATCTTCAAGAAAATGAAAAATGCTATCTTGAGCCAAGAATTTTATTCTCCAAAATCACTTTCACTAATGACAACATATTTTATAAAATAATATTTTATTATATGCTTTGTCATACAACCTATAGGTAAAAAAATACCAGCTACTATGTTTTTCTTACTAGACTCTGAAATAAAAACTACTTAGAGAAATGGAATACTGCCAATCTAGGTTTTAAAGTGTTTTTTTCATCTAAGTTTTCAGATGAGAATATTAAAGTTCAGTATGGTAAAGTCATTTATCCAAAGCAACACAGCTAGGAAGGGTTTTGCTATGAAAAGTTGACTTATTTCACTATACTATTCAATGCATGAATGCAATGTTAATGCATTAGTTAACATACAGTATTCATTAAATTTGCATTTAAGCTCCTACAACTCCTTAGGACACAAAGTACTGACAGACCATGGAGTACAGATCAGTTGAACCCAAGGAACATCTACAACTTAGCTTAGCACTCCAAAAAGAAGTCTATGTAAACACCCAAATATAATTGTCTTTATTCAATAAAATTCTGAAAATTGGACTTAAGAAATAAGAGAATGTTGAGACATGCAAGGCATGACTTGATAGTAGTTCCTTGGCCGATGTAAGAAAAAATTAGGAAGCTGGCATAAGCTAATCTCTACTCTGGAACTGGTAATAGAGAGATTGAAAAATACACTGGACTTGGGGTTACAAACATGAATTCCAGTGTGAGGATACCTTTGCTATCATGTGTATTATTTTGAACAAGTCACTTCACTTCTCAGCATAAACTTTCATCTCTTAATCTACACTGTTAAACTTACAATACCTGCCTCTATTGCTTGGACTGGTCCAAGGAGATCATTTGGCTGACTTGGGAAACTTATGTCTACACCAGCCTGATCCATGATTACAGTGTTTGCTGTATCTTCCTTTATAGTAGCCTAATCCAATGCCTGTTCTACAGTAGGCATTCAAAAGACATTGCAGAATTTGTATCATTGTGTAAACATTGTATAATTATATAATACACACAAGAGAAAGTGAATTACAGAGATGTATTGAACTCTCAAGAGCAAAAAATATTAGAGAAGGCAAAAGAAGAGGAAGAAAGGGAGGGCGAAATGGCATAAAAAGACATTAACCTAGTCCTTTTCCATACCTGATTGTAAATTTGCTTATGAACCTAACTAAATGACAAAACTAAATGATGAAATGACTTTAGCTATGACACACTGGATTAGCCTATCATACGATGTAACTGGCCTTGGGTTGTACTCTCCTCATACTCTCTACAATTAACTATGTATAACAATGTTGTTCAAGAGAATTGTCAACAATGGCAGGAAGTTCTATAGGCTGACTTCAGAGATATAGCGGGTTCAGTTCTAGGCCACTGCAGTAAAACAAGTATCGTAATAAAGCAAGTCACACAAATGTTTTGGTTTCCCAGTGTATATAAAAATTATGCTTACAATAGACTGTAGTCGATTAAGTGTGCAACAGTATTATACCTAAAATCAACATATATACCTTCATTTAAAAATACTTTATTGCTAGAAAATGTTGATGAGCATCTGAGTCTTCAGTGTGTCATAATTGTTTTGCTGATTGGAGGGTCTTGCCTTAATGTTGATCGTTGCTGACTGATCAGAGTGGTGATTGCTGAAGGCCAGGTTGGCTGCAGCAATTTCTTAAAATAAGACAACATGAAGTCTGCCTCAATGATGGACTTTTTCTTTCAAAAGAGACTTCTCTGTAGCATGTGATGTGGTTTAATTGCAATTTACAAACAGAAGAACTTTCAAAATTGGAATCAATCCTTTTGAATGCTGCTGCTGTTCTATCAATGAAGTTGATGTGACATTCTAATTCCTTTGTGTCATTTCAAAACATGTTCAAAATTTCAAACAATACGGTTATTTTTTGAAGGTGAAATAAAATTTTATTCTAAATGAAAAAATTACCAGAAAAAAGGTTTTCATTTCAAAAAATGACATTTCAGTTTCAAAAGATTTTGAAAAATTTTCCCCAGGAGTAGAGTCCATTTCAAGAAAACACTTTCTTTGCTCATCTATAAGAAGCAACTCCTCATCCATTAAATTTTTATCATGAGATTGCAGTCATTCAGTCCCATCTTCAGATTTCACTTCTAATTCTAGGTCTCTTACTATTTCCACCCACCTGCAATGTCTTCCTTCACTGAAATCTTAAACTCTTCATCCATAATGGTAGAAATCAACTCATTCCAAACTCCTGTTAATTGTTGACATTTTGACCTCCTCCCATGAATCACAAAATATTCTTAATGCCATCTACAATGGTGAGCCCTTTCCAGAAAGTTTTGAGATTATTCTGCCCAGATAATTCAGAAGAATCACTCTCTATGGCAACTATAGTTTTATCAAATATCTTTCCAGGAAAAAATAAGTTTGAAATTTAAAATTACTCCTTGATCCACGGATTGCAGAATAGATGTTATGTTAGCAGCCATTTAGACAATATTAATCTGATTGTATAACTCTCTCAGAGCTCTTGGGTGACCAAATGCATTGTCAATGAGCAGTATTATTTTTTTAAAAAACAATAACTATTTTTTGAGTAGCAGGTCTCAACAATGGGATTAAAATATCCAGTAAACCATGCTGTAAACAGATATACTGTCATTCAGACTTTGTTGTCCCACTTATAGAGCTCAGACAGTCAATTTAGCATAATTCATCAAGGCCCTAGAATTTTTGAAATGGTTGTAAGTATTAGCTTCAACTTGAAGTTAGCAGCTGTATTAGCCCCTCACAAGAAATCAGCCTGTCCTTTGAAACTTTGAAGCCAGGAGTTGTTTTCTCCCCTTTATCTATGAAAAAGATAGAGAATTATCTAGATGGCATCTTTTCTCAAACAGAATGCTATTTCAACTAACAGTGGAAATCTGTTGTTCAGCGAGTCCACCTCCATCAGTGACCTCAGCGGGATCTTCGGGAGAACTTGCGGCAGCTTCTCTGTCACATTGCCCATTTATGTCCTGCAGATGGCTTCTTTCCTTCAGCCTCATGAGCCAACCTCTGCTAGCTTGCAATTTTTCTTCTGCAGCTTTTTCTCTTCTATCAGACTTCATGGAATTGAAGACAGGGCCTTCCTCTGGATCAGGCTTTGGTTTTGACTGGTGTGATCTTCCATCCAGATCACTTATTTCCCCCACCCCATATCAGCAGTGAGGCTGTTTTACTTTCTTATTATTCATGTGTCCATTGGAGTAGTACTTTGAATCCTCTTTAAGAACTTTTCCTTTGCATTCATTACGTGGTTCACTGACCACAGATCATCACAACAGATATAATAGTGAAAGTTTGAAATACTGAGAATTACCAAAATATAACACAGAGATATAAAGTCAGCACATGCAGTAGGACAGATGGTGCTGATAGACTTGCTTGACCCGAGGATGCCACAAAGTGACGTAGAACCTGTGCCCTGTCCCAGGGAGTAGTCACTAGCTACATGTAGCTGTGGGGCACTTGAGATGTGTCTAGTGCAATGCAGGAACCAATTTTTAAATTTTATTTAATTTTAATTAATCTAAAGTTCAATTAAATAGTCACATGTGGTTAATGGTCACTGCACCGGACAGCAACAGATCTATAATTTAAATGGTTAATGAATGGCCATATTCACTCCTGGAACAGAAGAGGGCTTCTAAGACAGCATAGTGGCCCCCAATAATATGTGCCTGAGAAAAAAAATGCCTGTTAAGGAGACAGACAATTAGATTCTCTTGGCATCTTGTAACTTAACCAACTTAACCCATCCTTGCATTCTTTCACCAGAGTAGTGTTCCATGGAACATACTCCTTCATCCTTCTAGGGCTCGGTTTTCTCATCTATAAAACAAAATGGTTGGACTTCATCAGATCATATTCTGACTTTTTTTCAGCTGCAGAGATTGGGAGTGAATCTACATGAATTACCAGGATGAATCTGCTTGCTTGATTTGAAGTCTCTTCTGTTAATTTCTATCATCAGAATCTCTACAGCATGTTTTCCTTTCCCTCTATGCCTCTGACTCCCTCTTATCTGCCCATAATTCAAAAGATTCCTCTTGTCTAGGAGATTTATCCTTCTGGGTTTATACTGTCAAAAAGCTTTGTTTAGACAGAGTCCAGACATATTTGTGCATTGCCTTACATGTTCTAACTGAGGACAACTCCAAGTGAATCGAGGTTATCTAAAGAAAAGAACTAGAATGTTAATCAAAGATCAGGAGTGAAGAAAAACAATATAAAATAAACTTGGGATGAAGAACTCCAAAGTGCAAACCAAACGAAGAGGGGAAGCATGTTTTTCTTTCACAAAATCAGATTAATGCTTATTGGAAGGATTCACTGAGCACAAAGGGGCTGCAGTTGCAGGGACGCAGGCCGCCCCACGGAGTTTGCTGAAGAGAAACAACTCTGAAAATTCACAAGGGTCCCTCTGGCTCCCCCGGTTCTGTGCACCCTGATAAAGAAAATGATTACACGAGCGCCACCTTTTGGAAAAAACAGCAATAGCAGCAAAAGGTCAGATTTAAAGACCATTAACTCAATTTCACTTCCAAAGGGAAAAACGACATTTCAAATATTATCGTTTAGAAGCTATAAAACTGCAAGTAAAGGCTGAATTAAAACCTGGGTTTGTTTTTTCTCATTTTTAAAATGGAAATAATTATAGCTGATCTTGTTTTAAAGCATTAAGTCTGAATAAACATAAAAGAACAAAACACAACCCCAAATCCTAATGTTATGGTTTTCTTTTGTTTTTGGTCATAAATATAGATCTACTAGGAATATAATTTACTTACTGTCATTTACTCCATATTGGTTAAGATAATTCTTAACTTTAAGTAGTATCCTGTTTTTAGTATTTAGAATCGAAAACCAGATAGGCAAATTCCCTTATTTTGCTAGAGAACAAAATTCTTCTTTATTTTATCCAGAACCAGGAAAAAGAAAGTGATATCATGAATCTGCTAGGTTTTTTTGGACTTCGAGTGTAGAGTCAAAGGCTTTTGCGATCCCACAAAGCTTGGGAGAATTTATAAGCAAATTTACGGGTTAGATGGATAAACACCTTTCACACATCCCAGGCATGAAGGTGTGCCTTCCACCGTTATAATGGTCACTGAGCAAAAGATTCTGCAGCTACACAATAAACAATGCTGACCCTTAAAATGCTTCAAGGATAGAGACATCTGAATTTCATTTTAAGCTATATTGAGATAACCACAAATTAGACTTAGAAATAGTTCTCATTGGGATATTAAAGTCATAATCATAAAACAGCACCCCTCATTTAGCATCTTTAAATTCTATTCTCTTTGAAGAACTTTCAAATTTTTTTTTTTTTTTTTTTTTTTTGAGTTGGAGTCCCACTCGATCGCCCAGACTGGAGTGCAGTGGCCGCTTCCAGCCACCGCAGCCTCGACCTGCTGGGCTCTGGCGATCCTTCCGCTTAGCCTTCCGAGAAGCTGGAACTACAGGCACGAGCTACCACGCCCGGCTAATTTTTTTTTTATTTATTGTAGAGATGAGGTTTCGCCTGCCCAGGCGGGTCTCGAACCTGCGGGCTCAGGCAATCCACTCACCTCAGCCTCCCAAGGCGTGGGATTACAGGCTGAGCCACCGAGCCTGGCTGAGCTTTCAAATTTAATAGACTCAAAGCACAGAGGCAAATCTGATCAAAGACTGATGGCGTCCATATTTCTCTGTGTTCATTCACCCAATATTTTTTTGCTTGTACAACAACCTACCTGTGCAAGAATCAAAGGAGTTCTTAATACATAACTTAAGTTATATCTCAGATCAGATCTTCAATACTTTCTAAATAAGGTGCCACAAAGCTGCTGTGATTTTAAAATATGGAAGAAAGCTACCTTCGTAAATAGCAGCGATTATATTTTGAAGAACAGTCATCACTGAATATAAGTGTATTATATTGACTTTAATCTCACTCCTTACTCCACTCCATCCCGTACATTTTAACAAAATTATTTGCCCTTCAAACAAATTCATGAGAGAATGATTACTAAAACAGCATTGTGTGTCTTATGCTCTGTCAACAGGGAGATGGAAGAGTTGGAGTTAAAATTCCTCAGCACACCCTGCTGTGGTTGTCACTCAAAGTTCTCCCTTTCCCAAAACCTCAAAATAGCTTATAATGCCACGTACCATATGTGGAGTAATAATTAGGCTTACCAGGATACTTTCTTTTGGACAATCCCTTTGGCACAGACAAAAGCCATAAAATCCAGTCTTTTGCACAAGTTATCCAGCTTTTTAAAAATGCTTTAAAGATCATAACTGTAATATCGCTTGACAACTTGGCATACTCAAAGCTGACTAATGGGCACTTTGGGGTAGGGTGTTTTATTTATTTTTCTTCTTGGGACATCTACCAGGATTTGTAGCAAGTCAATTGTATAGGTGCACAGTCCTTGAATCCAGAAAATTAACTGAAGACAGAGATTTGAATGGCATCACTTAAAACTGATATTTGCAAAAGTAATTTGGGACTTCAAGTGAAAAGTAAATATAAAGACCTTCCAAAGAAATTTGCCATTTTGAATGGGCTTCCAGAGGCCTGGGGAGAATATTGTATTATTTTTCTAATTAGAATCCCTGTTTCTGGTGTATTCCTATGGATGCATAGAACTTCCATAATTTGGCCACATGCCCAGTCCATTTGGGGATACTCTTATAAATTTAAGTTGTACCCCTTACAGTCACCAACCAGATGTATCTGAAACATGTGTCCTAGCATGCTACCACACTCTTAGTACAGAAGAGAGCAATGATCAGAGATGACTGAAGAGAAGGAAATAAGATTTACATATTTATAGAGTAAGATCAGGTTGGCTTAAACCCAGGTTTTTAAAATTAAAAAAAGGGATGAGTCTTAAGTCTCGGCTCTACGCCTTTAGCGCACGCACGTGCGCACGCACACACACACACACACACACACACACACCGTAATGTATATTTGCTCATATGAGCAAGTCCAAGACAAGGTCCTTCAGGACTGCAAGATTATGATGGTGCCATGCAGAAATTTCTTTTAAAAAGGCCACTCATAACTGTTTGATGAATTCATTTTCTTTGACCTGTGTGTATACTGATAAATGTTTAATTAAAATTCACAGAGGTCATGGCAAAAAAACCCCCAAGCAAACAGACATAGGCACAGAGTGCCCATTGAACTTATGTACCCAGAATATTCTTGTTTTCATCTCAGTTTACAAAGTCAACTAATTTGTAGTTAATTTTTATGCACTTTGGCCTATGTAAGTTTAATTACTGGAGTAAGGAAGCATCTAAACATGACATTTTAAATGTACATATAAATGTCCATATATGTATGTACGTATATATGCATACGTGTGTGTGTGAATTGAGGTCCTTGTTTTTGCCATATTGTGTATTGAAGGCTGGGATTTTGACAGTGTTGTGGCTATTATCAGGATAATTATAGTCTTTATTGATCTCAGTAAAAAAAAAGTTACAAATCAATGCAAATAATGAAAAAATTATTTATATTTTCAAAGTAAAGATAATTAAAATACAGCAGTTTTTGTCTACCCCTAGATTTACAAAATAAATAAAAATTGATCCTTAAAATTATATCATTGGAAAACACAGGTATAAAATTTGAATCTTACTTCTGCTATCTTGTGTGATATCCAAGATCTTGTGATCTGATGAAGCTCTTGGATCCCCGGTTCCAACCAGCAACTTTCTTGTCGTTTTTCACAAACAAGCATTTCTTCCTTTGAAGCTTTGCAAACAGACACTTCCTCCAGGAGGGTCCTTCCAGACAAATTCTACTCAGCCTGTTTAATACAGAAAATTCAAAGTTCCCAAGAGAACTAGTCACTTTCAGGATTCTGCCCAAACAAGCTATTTTAAGATAGCAGCTTTTAGTCATCCATTCACTCATTCATTTATTCAACATTCAGCCAGTTATTTATTTAGCAAATGCTCAGGAAGCCTTGAGTGTAAAGGCATATTGGATTTCTCCAGAAAGACTAGAGCGGAATAGAGGATACAGGCATGTATAGCTGCCCTATGAAGTATTTCAGAATCTTGACCAGTTTGCTGTCTTCAGTTCACATCACTGCCTGTGAACTAGATAAAGATGGAGAGGATGGTACCCTCATTGCTGCAGATGCTGAACTGTGTTTGAAGGTCCTGTAGCTTATCTGATCTCAGCAACTTCATAAGGTCATTATTTTCAACTCGGAAAGGCCCAGAAACATGTAAAGGCTGCTAAGAAATGAAACTGGCCTTGACGTGTGTGCCTTGGAAGCAGACTGACCCTGAAGGCACTATATCTAATTTGGTATTTGTAATTTTTTAAAATTTTATTACAATATTTATAGACTTTAAGCCACACAAATCTGGTTGACTCCAACCAGACCTATGTTCCTTCCTCCTTTTGATTTTGTTTTGTTTCCTGTTCTATATTATGAAGATATGACTTTGTGTAATGGTCTTTAATGTGTCCAGGTCAATGGCTCTCAACTATACTGTGCTTAACAGTTGTCTGGAGGGATTTTTTTAAAATGTGATACCTAAGTTTCCATACGGTAGAATTTCTGTTTCAGTAATTTGTAGTCTTCAGAATATATATATATATATTCAGAATATATACATATATATATGTAATGTCTATTATATATGAAATCCTGCATACTTTATATCAGATGAGATTGCTGGTCTTTGGCTCATATACTGAAAATCAAGCACAAAGCAAGTATTTTAAAATTGAAAGGAACCTTACTTAGTATTTATCTGCTAGTGTCTTTCTTCATTTTAAGATAAGCTGAAGCTTTTTCTGCTCTGTTGAGTGGCTTCCTATTCTAAAATGATGACAACCTCTACTAAGGAGAGGGAGGAGGGCTCTGTCTAGCTAAGCACTGTCTTCCCAGGGAGCCCTAGGAGCTGACATTTGGAAGGATTGATTCATATCGACCCTGCCGCAGACACAGCTGATCAGTCAGAATGGTTGGTAATGACCTTGCCATTAAACTTCAGTTCCAATTTCACAGAGACCACAATAGAAAAAATGTTGAAGTCATACAGTTTGGGCCCCAAATAAAATGCAAATGGTCCCCACATCTCCATGCCACAGACTCTGCTATCGGCATTCTCATGCCAACTCTCTCTCCTTCTTTTTTAACGTCTGTCTCCATTCTAACCTCTGTTTCTTCCATAGGACCCCAAATTCCTGCCAACCACCTGACTGTACCTCATTCCAACAGTTCCCAGCCACCTGTCTCTCCACTCCTCCATCCCATCTGCCATAAAGCAGGCGCTGCAAAACAGTCATTAAAATCTTCAGAAATGCCATCTGCTGCCTAGTAGTGTCTGTGAATCATTGGAGGTTATAAATACTACATTTGCATTGGGTGGCCTGGGACCTCTGAGAAACCGGCTCAAATAACCTAACATCATAATTATCATAACACCCAAATAGGATTTCACCTGTGAGAGCAATGACTTTTAAAAGTTGCAGTTCCCTGTTTCCCAGCCCATCCAGCAAAACCCAGCCCTGGCTCAAAGGTTTTCGAAGATACCACCCCCCTTAAGTTTTACTAAGAACCAATTAAAAACTAAAATGTAGCCAAGATGCAAGACCATCTAGTGACATTGAAGATAGTCAAAAAGGAATATAGATAGAGGAGTCATAGAAAATATAAAGTACACTATAGGCATAGTGGAAAGTGATTAAAGATAATTACTGAACTGAACTAGGAATTACTTGAAGAATTGATTTTGCACGTGCTTCTATTAAATAATGAAGATTTCTTTAGTCTTTACCATTTAGCACTACTATTTTTATAATAGTTACAAATGTACAACATATTGCATGTAAATATTTAATTCCCAATATGAACATATTTGTTACCAAAAATACATATTAAAATCATTTAAATAGTTGTACGAAGTATTAAACTCATTTTTTAAAAAAAATCAGAATCTCACTCTGTCGTTCATGGCCACTGCAGCCTCAACCCACTGGACTCAGGCAATCCTTCTGCCTCAAGCTTCAAAGAAGCTGGAATTACAGACATATGCCACCATGCCCGGTTAATGTTTTGATTTATTGTACAGATGAGATCTCGCCAAGTTGTCCAGACTGGTCTTGAGCCCCTGGGTTCAGGCAATTCTCCCACCTCTGCCTCCCAAAGTGCTGGGATTACAGGCGTGAGCCACTGCACCTGGCCTAAACTCTTTAAATGATTTAAATGGTATGTATTTTATACATGTATAATCTTTTCTTCTTCCAAAAGTATTTATGTATACGTAATATTTTTCAAATACTATAAGATCTAATCATGTGCATTATTTTATAAGGTTAAATTATAACAGGATAACATAAATGACATTGAAACCACAATATATGTTACATACATATCACTTTCAACAGCACAGCAGTATCTGTAATTAAGTCTTAAAACTTGATAGAATAACCCAGCACCGCCACCTGCTGTTTGAAACAAAAAATTCCACTTAGTGTGTTCAATTTACAGCTAAGGGAATGGGAGTTCAAACATGGCAACTCATAAATCATTGTGGAGATAAAGGACCATTATCATCATTATCAGATTTTAAGTCTTTTAAATAATACATTTGAGCATGTGTGCAGATTTTAAAATACACTGGTATTATATAGGAGGAACAAGATAATTAGAATAAAACAAGTCAAGCCAAGTCAAATGAACACTTTCAACTTAAGTCCTCTGCTGTACTTCAATGATAGGAGAATGTCATTTTCCTACCAAAGAATCCCTCCAGCTTTTCCTCTTACTAATGTCATAGACAATACATGTTTATTCCTCTGTATATGTATTGCTATTAATGTGTAAAATATCAGTGTCATTCACTAATTTATTTTAATTTCAACATAATTCATTGATATTTTACAATGAAAAGGAAAAAAATGCCCTTTTCGCTTAGGACAAACTTGCACTTGAATTCCAGCCTTTCTACATGTTACCTTTGAGCTCATTCCAATAATTTAGCTTCTCTGATCATCAGGCTACAGATTTTTTACATTGAGATTTCCACATGGACCTTGTACGGTTTTATGAGACTTTGAAATAGTAGATGCAAAATAGGGCATACATTGGGCACTGGGTAGATGGTATCTCTGATGATATTGTTGTCTGATTCCATAATTACTGTACATTGGTCAAATTTTAAAATATATATACTTACATGTAAAGGTTGTCATGTTTGTAACTTACTCTCAAATGTTTCAGAAAAAAATATAAAACTGTAGCTATATTGGCATCTATAATTATATCTGAATTCATAGCCATATCTGTAGAGAGGGTGAGGGAGAGAGACAGAGAGAGGGAAGGAGACAGAGAGAAGGGGAGGGAGGGAGACAGAAGGAGGGAGAGAACAGAGAGAATGCTATAGCCAGCAACAGTGGCCCTATGAAGAATCAAGTTGCCCTATGAAGAATCTGGGTTAGGGTACATGGGAATGCTATGCATTAATCTGGCAACTTTTTGTTTTTCTGAAATTATTTTAAAATTTAAAAATTATTTAAAATTTTAATAATAAGGAATAAGAGGACAAAGAGAAAAAGAAAAGAGAAGAGGAAGGAGGGGAGAAAATGGGGGGGGGGCAGGAAAAGGAAGAAGAGAGCTCACAGAAGACCATATACAAAAATGCTCTCATTTCTAGATAGTCTCTAACATTAGTCATCAAAGTATGTGTTTATTGAATGAGAATAATTTGCATGAAAAAGAGAAAAAAAAAAAACAGGAGCTGGAGTTTGGGATGAACCGCACGTCTAATTGCACACATTTCCTGTGCTATGATCTCCATGAGGGCAAGAAACAGGCCACATTGTAACCAATATTATTTGTCCAGTTCCAATATAATGCCTGGCACAAAAAAAATGCTTGATAAATACATACTGAAGGATTCATGTACCATATCTATTCTAGTAATTTCTTTAACTCCTATCTTCCGGCCGGGCTCAGTGACTCGTGCCTATAATCCCAGCACTTTGGGAGGCCGAGGTGAGAGGATCGCCTGAGCCTGCAGGCTCAAGACCAGCCTGGGCAACCTGGCGAGACCTCATTTCTACAATAAATCAAAAAATTAGCTGGGCATTGTGTCACATGCCTGTAGTCTCAGCTACTTGGAAGGCTGAGGTGGAAGGGCTGCCTGAGCCCAGCAGGCCGAGGCTGCAGTGGCCGTGAGCATGCTACTGCATTCCAGCCTGGGCAACAGAGTGAGATTTCACTCAAAAAAAAAAAAGAACAAACACAAACTCCTATCTTCCTCTTTTGCAATTGTCATAATGCCCTCTTAAAATGTGTCCACTTAACATCTAGGTTTCATAAATATATAATAATTCAATCTGAGTAACTTTTTTAGTCAGGGTCTCACTCTGTGGCCCAGACTGGAGTACAGTGGCATAATTATGGCTCACTTCAGCCTCAAACTCCTGGGCTCCAGCGATTCTTCTGCCTCAGCCTCCCGAGTAAGTGGAACTACAGGCATGCGCCACCATACCCAGTTCATTATTTATTTATTTATTTTAGAGATGGAGTCTCGCTATGTTGCCCAAGCTGGTCTCAGAATCCTAAGCTTAAGCAATCCTCCAACCTCAGCTTCCTAAAGTACTGGGATTACAGGCATGAGCCACTGTGCCAGGCCAGAATAATATTTTTAGAAAAGGAAAATTAAATCGTGTGAAACTGAGAGAGCTGAAATCTGAGTGATGCATAGCAATGAAACACAAGCATCACCTCACTGTCTGGTATGAGGAGGTTTGTGATTAAGTTACATTCTGCTTCCCCTTGTGAACAACTGCAAACTTTCTTGAACATTCATCAACAACTGTCAAAGGGCTGTGTAAAAATAAAGCAGCTGGTAGTGTATAAGTCACATTTCTAACCCAAGTCCAAAGTCTCGGAAACACCTAATTTTTGGAATGTGGGTTGTGAAACTTAAAACTGCAAGATTATTAAAAGAACTAGAGAAGTGTAAATGGGTCACCATTGAACTAGACACATCAACCAGTCAGAAGGCTGTGTATGGCAGGTGTCTCACACCTGTCTCGCTAATGTCATCTCTGTTCTTGGTGCCATCTGCATTTTCTTTTATATTAGCTGGTGTGCTGAATAGGCTCAGCCTCAGAATGCCTGCGAGTCCACAGTTCCCTTCAGCCTAAGGCAACTACTTAAATAGAAGTGTTCAGGTTGGTAACAGGCGGATATATCCTCAAACTCTACTCACAATTGATAAATTGACCCAATGACACCTATCAGGTGACCCAAAGCAAAAATCTAGGAACCTGGGTGGTAGTGCTCATGGTTAAGTTATTTTTGCTTTCCTGTGTTATTTAACAGAATTTTTGAAACATGCTTGCCACAAAATAATTGTACATACTTGATGTGTACAATTTTATAAGTTTGACATATACACATATATGCATACATAGGTATTTATACCCATGAATCCATCATCACAATCAAGATACGGAACACATCTATCACTTCCAAAAATGTCCTCAGGCCTTGTGATCCCTCTCTCACCTCCTCTATCTTCCTCCTATTCAAGGCAACATTGATCTGCCTTCTACCACTATACATTAATATTCTTTTTCTAGAATTTTGTACAGATAGAAGAACCATACATTGTTTTTTATTTTAAGTGCTTTTTCTCACTCAGCATAATTGTTCTGCTGACAGTGATTTCCATGCCATATCATAAATTTATTTTGTTGTTTACTTCTTCTAGTTTATTAATATATGTTTGTCCATTCATCTGCTTGTGGACACTTGGGTCATTTTTAGTTTTTAGTTATTACAAATAGAGGTGATATGAACATTCACGTAAAAGTTTTCATAGAGTATATGCTTTCATTTCTCTCAAATAATTAATTAGATGTGGAATAAGCAAGTTTATGTTTAACTGCTTAAGAAACTGCCAAAATGTACTCCAAAGTGATTGTACCAACTAACATTACTTAGAGGAATATGCAACATTTCTAGTTCTTGAATAACATTGCCAACACATAACATGTAATGTTATCTCCTTGTGGTTTTAGTTTGTATTTTCCAAATAATGATGTCAAGTATCTTATAATATGTATGTTTGATATCAGTATATGCTCTTTGGTGAAGAATCTGTTCAAATGTTTTGCCATTTTTAGTTGGATTGCTTGGGGTTTTTTTGAATTTTACAATTTATTTATATATTCTAAAGTCATATCCATTTTCATAAACAAGTATATACTTTGAGAATGTTTCCTCTGATACTGTATGGTTCATTTTTGTCCCTTAACAGTGTCTTATGAAAAGCAAGGGTTTTAATTTTGGTAAAATCTAATGAATCAATGTGTTCTTTCATGGGACAGGCCTACTTTTAGTGTCATATCTCATAAATCCTAGCCTAACCAAAGGTCACAAAGGGCTTCTCCTATTTTTATTCTAGAAATTTGGTAGGTTAAAATTTTACACTTAGGTGTAAGATACATTTTGTGTTAAGTTTCACATAGCTCAAAGTATGAATTGAGGCTGGGCACAGTGTCTCATACCTGTAATCCCAGCACTTTGAGAGGCCAAGGCAGAAAGATGACTTAAATCCAGGTGTTTGAGATCAACCTGGGAAATAAATTGAGACAATGTCTCTACAAAAAAAAAAAAAAAAAGATGGGAATGGTGGTGTGTGCCTGTAGTCCCAACTACATGGGAGGCTGATCGCCTGAGTTTAGGAGTTCGAGACTACAGCAAGTTATGATCATTCTACTGCACTCCTGCCTGTGCAACAGAACAAGACTCTCAAAAGAAAAAAAAAAAGATATGAATTGAAATCTATTTGTGTTATGTTGTGTTGCTTTGTTTTTGTCTTCTGCATATAAATATCTAATTAATCTGGCATCATTTCTTGAAAAGATGATTCTTTCTCCTCTGAATTGCCTTTTCACTGTTTTTTAAAAATCACGTTTTTTACATATGTGTAGTGCTATTTCTGGAATCTCTATTTCATTCCATTGATCCATTTCTAATATTTATCTTTGTATCAATACCACATCGCCTTGATCAAGGTAGCTTTAAAAGACTCCTGGGCCCAATATAGATCTCAATTTATTCATGTATTCAATTTCTTTCAGAAATTTTAGGTTGTTTTTAGGGTATATGTTTTTATGTATTTTATCAGATTTTTTTCTAATAACAATATTTTTACTGATATTGCATATGGCACAATTTTGTTACTCTAATTTTTCATTGTTGGTTGTTAATATACAGAAACATATCCAATTTGTATATGATTTTCTGTCCTGTAGGTTTGTTAAACTCATAAGTTCCAATATCTTTTTTGTAGATTGTTAAATTCTTTAATAAAATTTAAATAAGGTTTTATTCTTTTATTTCTAAATTCAGTGCCTCTAGTTTCTTTTTCTTTGTCTAATTACACTGGTTGGAGTCTCCATTTTAATGTTGACCAGAATTGGTGAGATAAGATATCTTTGTCCTTTTCCTAATCTTGGGGGAAAGTATTAAGTGTTTCACCATTAAATAGGATATTAGTTGTTTACTTTATATTCATATATTTTATCAGGTTTAGAAAGTTACTTTCCATTTCTACTTTGCTGACATATATTAATGGGAATAGATATTGTATTTTCTCAAATGCATTTTTTACATTAATTGGAATGTTCATTTAGTTTGTTTTAGTTTGTTACATATTGAATAACACTGATTGATTTTTGAACGCTAAGCAAGGCTCATATTTTTAGGCAAAACACCACTTTGTCATGATGTATCTATAGAATTACACACATATCAAAACCAGACAATAACATTAGCATAAAAGAACATTACACACCAATATTTCTCATGAATATATATGAAAAAATTTTAATCAATTTTTAGCAAATCAAATCCAGTAATATATGGATGACTTTATGTGGTTTAACCCAGGAAGGCAAAACTCAAGAAAATGTAAAGAGAGTCAGAGAAGACTTGAATAAGGGCACGATGCGAAATGAATTTGTCTGTGATGACTTTGATGTTGGTCCACCTTCCAGTTCTACAACAGAGTTATCAAACAACTCAGGTATTCCTTATTTCAGTAAAATTCCTTCATCTTGATTAGATATACTGCATATCCTTAGGACAAACCTCCATTAATTGAAAAATATCGGTGGGTCTCTGCTCCTTGAAACAAAAAAATTCTTTTTTTTTTTTTGAGTTGGAGTCTCACTCTGTCGTCCAGGCTGGAGGGCAGTGGCACGCTCCCGGCCACCACAGCCTCCACCTGCTGGGCTCCGGCAATCCTTCCGCCTCATCCTTCCAAGTAGCTGGAACTACAGGCACGCACTACCACACCCGGCTTATTTTTTGATTTATTGTAGAGATGAGGTCTTGCCAAGTTGCCCAGGCCGGTCTCGAACCCGCGGGCTCAGGCAATCCACTCACCTCAGCCTCCCAAAGGCGCGGGATTACAGGCTGAGCCACCGAGCCTGGCTGAAACCAAAA
>CAUYQG010122213.1:0-32009 GCA_963574415.1 Tarsius wallacei | reverse complement strand
GCCGCTCCCGGCCACCGCAGCCTCGACCTGCTGGGCTCCGGCGATCCTTCCGCCTCAGCCTTCCGAGTAGCCGGAATTACAGGCGCGCGCTACCACGCCCGGCTAATTTTTTTTTTTTTTGATTTATTGTAGAGATGAGGTTTCACCTGCCCAGGCGGGTCTCGAACCCGTGGGCTCAGGCAATCCATTCACCTCAGCCTCCCAAGGCGCAGGATTACAGGCTGAGCCACCGAGCCCGGCTTTATCTACTTTTTTATTGATACATAATATTTAGTTGAAATTGTTCTCTATTCCAATTAGGTTGTCATGTGCCTCAAAGTCAAAGCCAGATCAACTATCTAGCACCTCTCCTGAAACTTCAATCCTCTGCACAGTATAGGAACCTAGCAATTATGACTACCAGCTGGTCTCATTTAGAGGCCATTTAGTGGAATGAAGAGGTTCTGTCTTGCTTTATGAATACTATGGTTGACATTTTCTATAATTAATATGCTCTAAAATAATGAGTGACCCTACAGATAAACTCTCACAGTAGTAATTAAAAACAAAACAAAGCAACTGCTTTAGATTAAGTTATACTTTTAAGATGTTTATTTAAAATTCTGGTGCAGAAGAACAAAAAAACCTTCGTTTTCACATTTGAGGGGGCTGAACTACATGTTATAAGCTCCCTTCTGGCTTTGATGTCTAAACTCAGTGTTCATCTGTGATGTTAAAATGTACACATGGATGCCACTTGAAGGGTGCCAGTTATTTGAAGAATTTCTTTGCTTTAAATGTTATATTTTTTATGTGGGCAGCATTTTAAAATGTCTGATTCAGACAAAAGACAAGAGGTGTACACAAACAAGCAAAGTGACATTTTTTTCATTAATATGCACCTCCTAAATAAGTGCTTAATGTTTTTACTTATTTCAGTTTTTTTCTATTGAAGCATGTTAAAATCATGTGACAAACTTTTTATAAAAGGTGAGGCTAGCATATTAACTAGCTCTGGGAAAATTATTTATTCTGGGTATGCCAATAACAGGATCAGGGCCAATAGAACATTAGAACCTTTGCCCGGTAATTAAAACAATAAAAAAAAACAAACCCCCAAAGCTCCATAATTAGGCTTGAAGTAGAGGAAGACCCATGTGTGAAGAGTTTGAATATAAGAACATTTGTAAAAAGATTACATTTTTACATAGAAATTCAATAGCTAGCTAATAAATGTTCTTAATAAACACACAAGAATGATTTGTGATGCTGCTAGACACCTTACAATGCATAGGACAGCCTCCTACAACAATTTGACTTGAAATGTTAATAGTGCCAAGATTGAAAGATTCTGTAATAAACCAACTGAAAATAAATAAAGGGTAAATAAAAGATTCAATCTTGAGAGGGAAAAGAAAGAATTTCAAAATAGAATGGTTCAAACCTGTTCACAAAAAGGCTTGAGATTGATCCGGAGAGGGAACGTATAACAGCTAGTTTCCTTGTAGCGTTCACATTTCACAAAATCAAAATTAAATCTTAGTAATGAAACAGTAAGAAAGGGAGGCAGCTTACGTAATTTGGCCGACTGTTAAAAGAAAAATTTATAAAGTTTTTAAAAACAGAGTAATATAAAAGAGTAAATAATGTTTCTTAAGGTATAAAAAAGCAACCTATGACACAGTTCTAAGAGAAATATGTCCTTAGATTACATAAACTCACTACCATGGATTCAACCTAGCTCTTAATATAAACTCAACTATTTTATGGGTCTAAAGGTAGTATCACTCATTTATGCTTACAACTAAAAATTTACAAGACAGTTTTCTGTTTCTCTCATTGATATCCTAAAATACTATTTCATGAGCATGTGCCATCTCTAATAGTGCTTATTTTCTGCCCAATTCCTGGCTTTTCACCTTCTTCTTTGGTGTCTCCACTTTACCTAGCAGACACACAGTTCTTTTATTCAGGGAAAAACTGGAGCTCTTAACCTGGGACCTAGAAACCTGTTTCAAAGGATCTGAACCCAAGAAATAATACAAAAATTTTGTGTGCATATGTATTTTTCTGAAGACAAGATCTATAGCCTTCATGAGACTTGCAAAAGGACTGTAACTCCCCAAAGGTTAAGATCTATTGGCTAGGTACCCTGGCTCATGCCTATAATCCTGCCACTTTGGGAGGCCAAGGCAGGAGGATTGCTTGAGCCCAAGAGTTTGAGACCAGCCTGGACAACATAGTGAGACCTCATCTTTTAACGAAAAAATGAAAGAAAAAAAAAATTGGCCAGGCGCAGTGGCATATGCTTGTAGTCCCTGCTACTTGAGAGGCTGAGGTGGAAGGATAGCCTGAGCCCAGGAAGTTGAGGTTGTGGTGAGCTGTGATCGTGCCACTGCACTCCAGTCTGGGTGACAAGAGTGAGACCCCAACTAAAAAGAAAAAAAAATATGAGAGCAGTAGGGTTGATGCCATATTGGCCTTAGATACAAGGAGCTGAGAAGGAAATTTAGAGTGGGTTAGAGATAACACAACCACGCCAGAGGAATGGGAAATGGCACTAATAACATATATACATAAACAAACACTTATAAATCTTCTGTAATAGTCATTTTATATTAATATTAATGAATTACCAAATTTTAGCAATTAATTAGCATTGTTAATACTTTTGGTGGAAATTAACTGTGAAAAATATGCTAAAGAACAATTCCATAGTAAGAAATCACAAGGAATTGTGAAAGAACGGAGAAAAGAAACTATAAATAAATGGTTGCTAGAAGATAAAGCAAAAAAAATTCTACAAAATAGTTTTCTATAATCTATCCTCTGAAGAGAGTTATTCAGATGCCAGACTCCCTTAGAACAAATAGATACGATCCTAGATCCAAAGGGCTAGACTATAAAGCACAGAGACTTTACATCAAAACTGGGGTAAAACACCAATATGTGGCTGATTTTCAGAAATGCCAAAGTGCTGATAAAATAAATCACTGCTACATCATAAAGAAGCTGGAATGTGTAAAACTTATGATGCATGAAAATAACACTGGGGGTGTTCTATTAAGCTAAATGGTATAGTTGTCTCTCATTTCTCTTCTTGTCAAAGTTTCTCTTCTTTTCTGGAATTTAAAATAACTATGAACTGTATCTACAGGAATGGCTATTGATGTATTAATGTGATGAATAAATTGAGAAATATCAGAATTCTACGTTTACTGATTTGTTTTACTTTTCTCTCTTAGCTCTCACGTGGCAAAAGAAATCAGTTGCTTCAATCTTGTCTCACTATTATCTTATATTTTGCTTTACAGTACAGAAAGAAAACCAGAAGTATTCTGTTAAGTTCCTTAATTAGCAAGTTAAGTATTCCCACCTGGGGGAGGAGGAAAAAGCACATCAGATTTGCCAGAGTAAGGAGGGCATAATCAAGATTATAAAATAGCTGCATATTAAGAAAATGAAGAAAGTCATGCATTTTCATGGTAGTAAACCAGAAAAGAAAAGCTCAACAAGCTTCTCAACTGGCAGGGATAAAAATATATACTGTTTTTTTCATAACAGTAATTTGCAAAAAGCAGGAATAATTAAGAAACGCTGAGGTACATTCTGGGAGAAAAGAAGTTGAATGTACTGTTAAGTTGAAAGCTTTAAAATGTCCTTTACTGTAAAAAATTAAAATATAGATAATAATGTAAATGTCTTTTCAATCTTAAGTGTTAAGAGCTTCCAGTATATCCTCCAGACTTTTTCATACAAGATGACTTCAGCTGACAATGCTCCTGCTATGAGGTGCCAAGTGTTAAGTTAGAACTCTGGGAAAAGGCAGATATCTATCTTTACCTTTGCTGCTTTCACCAGCCTGTCACAAGTTCCACAGTGGTACAAGTTGTCATAGTCAAAAACTTCCTCTTCTACATACATGTTCCAGAGAGCATCTTCCAAACCAGATACATTTTTTACTGCTACTGTTAGATCTAAGAAGTCTTCCTGAAATAGACATGAATATAATATTGAAAAAATAAATAATTTCATAGAGGTTTACAAGCACATCACCAACTCACATATATTGGGAATAATCAGCCATATTTTTCCTAAAACACTGTACATATGACGACGTAGCTCTCCTGATTAGATATTGTGAAGTTCATAACACTAGATTATTCTTTCTAAGTCAAACTATAATTTAGCTTAAACTATATCAGAAAAAAGATTATAAAGGAAGAAGCTTATGAGTTTAATGCAGATACAATACAATCTGTTTTATGAGGAAATATAAACCACAATAAAACACATATCTAAATCTAGAAGCGTATACATACATACAAGGCTTATAGTACTGTTTTATTCTCTAGACTAGAATATAACAGCAAGAGCAGGGTTACATTTTCTTTTCTTTTCTGTTTTTTGAGTTGGAGTCTCACTTTGTTGCCCAGGCTGCAGTTCACTGGCATGCTCACGGCCACCCCAGCGTCGACCTACTGGGCTCTGGCCATCCTTCTGCCTCAGCCTTCCAAGTAGCCGGAACTATAGGCACATGCTATCATACCCAGCTAGTTTTTTTTAAATTTATTGTAGAGACTAGGTGTCACCAAGTTGGCTGGGCTGGTCTCAAACCCATGGGCTCAGGAAATCCATTTGCCTTGACCTCCCAAAGTGCTGGGATTACAGGCTGAGCCACCGAGCCCGGCCAGGGTTATATTTTCAAATGTAGACTTCATTTTTTTCATCTTCTTTTGCTAGAGTTGGGTCTAAGATACATTGAAGAAGTTATAAGAAAAAATAATTTTCAGCTAGGATAAGAAGGTATTTCTAAGAAAATTAAGAGGAGAATATTTTATAAAAAGGGAGTCTATCAATTCCACTATAACTACATTTGAATTATAATATTTCAGGTAATAAATGCTATTACAATTTGGTAAGTTTAACTTATAATAATTTATAATTCTTATTTATAGTTGTGTGTGTGTGCAACAGCATTATTTTATGGGATTATGGGGACTGAGTTATATGTAGTTGTTAGAGGAACACTCATTAGTTCAGGGTGGAAATCTTAAGTATTAAAAGTAACATTTATACAGTATATGGTTTACAACATATATGTGAAAAGTTAATTTCTTTAATTTATTATGTGCCTCATGCACATTGTTTTGAAATTACTTTGTGAATTATTACATCATAGCTAAGTCAATCATACAGTAATTCAAAGACACACATAACATCTTAATTATTTCCAAACTAGGCTAACCAAGAAAGCATCTATTACCACAGGAAATAGGGCCAAGAAGTATTTTTTTTAATCCCAACTCTTTTTTAAAATAGAAAAAAAAAATGTATTTCCAAAAAAACAATCAATGCATTTAGAAAATGGTATTTAATTTTGTACTCACACAGCCAAATATAGAAACTTTCTACAACTCTTGCCTTAACAAAAGGAGATTTTTTAATTAAAAAATTTATGAGCCGGGCTCGGTGGCTCAGCCTGTAATCCCGCGCCTTGGGAGGCTGAGGTGAGTGGATTGCCTGAGCTCGCGGGTTCAAGACCCTCCTGGGCAAGCGAGACCTCATCTCTACAATAAATCAAAAAATCAGCCGGGCATGGTAGCGCGTGCCTGTAATTCCAGCTACTCGGAAGGCTGAGGTGGAAGGATGGCCAGAGCCCAGCAGGTCAAGGCTGCGGTGGCTGGGAGCAGCCACTGCACTCCAGCCTGGGTAACAGAGTGAGACTCCAACCCAAAAAAAAAAAAAGATTTCCTTTGTAATACAGCTTTGGGTTTTTTTGAGTTAATTGTTAGCTTTTATTTTTATGCTTGCTTTATTTTCCTTTCTGTAGCTTTTGATTCACCATTATATCCACTTTAAAGATTTTTCTGCTATACCTAGTTCTGTCACACAACTGCTGCCTTATTTCTTTTCTAGTCTTAGGTTGGCTTCATTATTTTTTTGATCCCATATTTTTCTGTCTTAGCCTATGCCTTCTTATGCTGTGTACCATTATCTATAAACTCAGCTACTAAATGTTTTAAAAAGCAATACCATTAATAAAATGTTATTTAAAGACATTTTTGTGACTCTGAACTTTTCTACTTTATTCTTTTTTTGTTTTTTTTTTGAGTTGGAGTCTCACTCCATCGCCCAGGCTGGAGTGCAGTGGCATACTCAAGACCACCCCCAGCATCGACCCTGGGCTCAGGAGATCCTTCCACCTCAGCCTTCCAAGTAGCTGGAACTACAGGCATGCACCACCACACCCAGCAAATTTTTTGACTTATTGTAGAGATGAGGTCTCGCCAAGTTGCCCAGGCTGGTCTGGAACCCGTGGGCTCAGGCAGTCCTCTCAACTTGGCCTCCCAAAGTGCTGGGATTACAGGCTTGAGCCACCATGCCCGGCCCACTTTTTTTTTTTTTTTAAATCAAAGTTTCACTCTGTCACCTGGGCTGGAATACAATGGCACCACAATGGCTCACCATAGCCTTGAATTCCTGGGCTCAGGTGACCCTCCTGCCTCAGCCCCTGGAGTAGCTGGAACCACACGTGTACACCGCCACACCCAGCTAATTTTTTTACTTTATTTTTTTGTAGAGATGAAGTCTCACTATGTTGCCTAGCTGGTCTTGAATTCTGTACTCAAGCAATCCTCCTTCCTCAGCCTCTCAAAAGTGCTGGGATTACAAGTATGAGCCACCATACCCTACCTGAAATTTTATATGTCACTGCAACACAGAAGCAAATTTGATATTTCATTTTGGGACTACTTAGAGGAGCTTTAGTTTTTTGAGATATCAGAATATAGGGCAGAGGAAAGAAACTGAAGTAGAAGACAAGAAGTATGTTGGAATGAGCACTTCTGTTTTCCACTGCCTATATTCCTCTCCTTTTCTTACAATGGTTTCACATCCGTGTTCTTGGGAGAAATACTTTTCATATTCCCTGCAATTCTGCTGAAGCTACCAATCACAAGACCCTATTTTCTTCCTCTCAAGGCATAATTCAAGCTAGACTTATCGGACTCTTTCCCTGGAATTTTTACCCTGAAATGGGGAAAGGAAGTTTTCTTCTTTCTCTTTGGTTTGTGAATTGTAGTTATGAAACTCAGATTTACCGGTGTGGAAGTAGGAACATCCCAGAGACTTTGACCTCAACCTCTAACTTAGAAATTTATTGGCCAGGTTTGGTGGCTCAGTTTGTAATCCCAGCACTTTGGGAAGCCTAGGTGAGTAAATTGCCTGAACCTGTGGGTTTGAGACCAGCCTGAGGAACTTGGCGAGACCTCATCTCTACAATAAATAAAAAATTAGCAATGCGTGGTAGGGCGTGCCTGCAGTTCTGGCTACCTGGAAGGCTAAGGTGGAAGGATCACCTGAGCCCAGCAGGTCGATGCTGGGATGGCCGTGAGTGTGCCACTGTACTCCAGGCTGGGTGACAGAGTGAAAAAAAAAAGAAATTTATCTAGGATTTTTGTAGTTTTGATTAAAAAAAAAAAAAAAGCATGGGTAGGGGGAAGCAAATCGACTTCCAAAATATCTAAACTACAGCTTATTATCATATTGCTGGAGAAAAAGGGCTATATTTGTCTTTGGGAGCCAAAACTCTTATTTTGTGAAGAACACTTTAGTGGGCCTCTGGCTGTGACAAAGTAAATCTAAAAGGAGATGGGGTAAATATATGAGGGGGACCCCAAAAAACCTGTAATTATTTTTTGAAGGGTGGGTCCTTTGTAGTACAGGTTTCCCCTACCAGGTAAGTGTTCTAGGAACCCATCGTCGTCAGTGTGCCAGCTAGCATTATTGTGAAAGGTTGCATTTGGCTTCAGTGAACTTGTTTTTTTTTGGAGATTCTTTCAGGGCGTTTACCTATTTCACAATGGGTGATTTACGAGTGTACCTGCCCACACTGCACTGAGTGCTCAGCAGTTTTTGAGCAACAATGGCATGACTCCCATACCCCAACCCCCATTCACCCAATCTTACCCTAAGTGACTTTTTTGTTTGTTTCCCTGGATGAAAAACATCCTCAAAAGGAAATATTTTTACCAAAGGAAGAGGTGAAACAAAAAAAACAGCAGATGTGCTGAAAGGCATCAAAATTGACAAATTCAAAAACTGTTTTTGAGCAGTGGAAAAAGCATCTCAATAGGCGTATTACATCAAACGGAGGATACTTTGAAGGTGACTGAAGTTTAAACATGTAAGAATAAATACACAATTTCTTAATAAATAAACTCCAGGTTTTTGGGGGTCCCCCCTTGTAGCATACAATATATTATTTAAGAGCTAAATTGTGGTCATGCAGAGATTATTAAAATGATTGAATTATTAAAATGGAGAGTTTTCTCTGTTCTTCAGAGTGAAAGGGAAGCTGGGGTCCTAGACCATGAGAAAGTAAGCTGGTCGTACAACCTGACCACAGATGAGGAGTGGAGGTGGTCATTCAAGGACACTCTGTGGAAGCTTTTGGGGCCCATATTCAGTAGTATTCGTTTTCTAGAGCTGTCTAGCAAATTACCACAAACTGGATGGCTTAAACAACAGAAATGAATTGTCTCACAGTTTTGGAGGCCAAAAGTTCAAAGTCAAGGTATCCTCCCTCTCCAGGCTCTAGAGAAAAATCTGTAGCTTGTCTCTTCCAGTTTCTAGTGGCGACAGGTTTTCTTTGGTTTGTGGCTGCAACGTTCTAATCTCTGCCTCCATGGTCACATCGCCTTGTCCTCTTCTTTGTGTATCTATCTCCCCTGGGTTTGGGGGTATAATCTCCCTTTCTCTTGTAAGGACACATTTGATTGTATTTAGGGCCCACTTAGATAATCCAGGATATGCTCCTCCATTCAAGATTCTTAATTTGAAATCACATCTATAAAGACCCCTTTTTCAAATAAGGTAGCATTCACAGTTTCCAGGGATTAGGACGTGTCTTTTAGGGGGCCACTGTGGAGTCCACTACATCTAATTTTAATTTTTTTTTTATCTTGAGCTTGTAATTGCTTTCTGATATCCTGAAACTTTCAGTCAGGTGTAGTTAAATCTAGTCTTGTTTTGACAGAGGGGCTCATCCACTTGAAGTTGTCAGCAGCTGTCCAGCTGAATGTTGACGTTAGGGAGAGAAGACTGAGGAGGTGAAAACAACAGCTCAGAGCAAGCTGGCTGGCTAAAATGATCAACAAAAAGTGGTTCAAACCTGTGCAACATGTTAGCATTTCCCAGGGATTCCCAGAAACACTCGGATCAGGGAATTCAATAAATCATGGAACTTCCTGTCATTACACAGGATGCAAGTTATTGTTATTTAGACATTAAAAGGCAGGATAACCCCCAACTTTGGGAACTACTAGGTTACATGTATTTCCTAAATTTCCCATGTTTTGATTTTATAATAAATAAGTATAAGCATTATTTTTAAGGTCTCATTTGTTTGAAATGTTACACAGTTCTTTTTTGAGTGGCTTCCTCTTTTTTATTCTCTGCTGTCCATAATACACAGCTACTTTCACTCATTACTGAATCCAAATGACCTTTCTGCATAATCGGTACATAGGGCTGATTACCCAATCACAGAAATGGAGCAGAAAAGTACATGGCTGCAAAACAACTGACACAACCCAGGAAGGACTTTCTTAAACCATTTACTATATCTTTTTCCAGGAATGCATTTTGACATTGGACAGAGATTGTCCAGAGTAGAGATTATCTGAACTTTATGTACTCTCATGACACTGTCACAGGGTATATATGAAACAATTCTATTCAAGCCATTTAAAATACACACAGACTTACAAATAAAAACAACCAAAAACAAGAATAAAAGTTATAGTGCAAAGCAAGATTAGGGCAGTGGATTGTAGAACACTTTTCAGACCCATAGAGAACAGTGGCAGGCCCATGGAAGCTGGATCTTAAGTTTTTTGAAGTTGAAAAGTTCCCTTTTAAAAAGTGGCAATTCTTTATTTTCTAGAATGGAAACTAGAATTTGTCTTCAGGACAGACTGCTTAGGAAGGCAAATTTGATGGGCCCTTTTAATTAAGCAAATATAAAGCAAAGTTTGTGCTCCACAATCTAGAGAAATCTATTTCAGATGGCGAGAGGTGAAGAGGTCTCTGCCAAGCAGAGGCCAGATGGACCAAGCAGTGAACCAGACTAAGGTACTCTTCTTTAAGGCTGGGGTTGTGGTCTCCGAGAGCATCTACTTTCACAACACTTTTAAAACTTTTTTCTACTTGCAAGCAATAGGAAATAAACTCATAGTGGTTTTGCACAGAACACTTTCAAGAACAAATTAATGACAGTAAGTGGGGAATGCCGATATATCCCAAATCTGCCCCTTAGCACCACCTGTACTACCATCAATCTTGTCCAAGTATCATTTCTTGCCTAGACTATTGCTATTGCTCTTAAATATTCTTTAAATTTCCACTCCTGTCTTCCTCTCCCCCCAGTCTCTTTTCCACAGAACAACCAGAGTGACTTTTTAAAAAGTGTAACTCAGAACCTGTCTCATTCCTACTCAAGATTCCCAACCATACTTAAAATAAAATAGCACTTACCATAGCTTGGAAGTCCCACACAACCTAGCCCCTACTGACCTCCCCAGCTTCATCTCTTAGTACTCTGTCGCTAACTCCACTCCAGTCAACCTGGCCTCCCAGTTTTTACTTTACTTTGTGAAGCATTCTTCAAGCTCAGGTCTTTGGTGCTTACTTGGAATTCCCTTCCCCAGCTAGTCTCACAGTTGTTTCCCTCACTTCATTCATTTCACCAAATGCCATCTTCTTGTAGAAGCTTTTCCTAACCACTCTGTCTTAAAAAGAAGACAACTTTCATTCCTCAAATTCCTTACTCTGCTTTACTTTCCCTCGTTGTATTTATACTACTTGGTGAGTTTTTATTTATTGTTTTATTGTCTGCCCCCCCCGAATGTACATCTATGAAGGCAGTTACACAGTCTGTTTTGTTCACTGCTCTGTCTTTAGCACCCTAATAGTGCTTGACACATAGTAGGTACTTAGGAAAATGTTTTTAATGTTGTTGTTACAGTTGCTCAAGTCAGCTCATAATCCTGACTTTGTCTACTCAGTCTTCATTCTAGGTCTGATCACAGGTTCCTGACTCATTTTTGGCCAGCTGCTCTTAGCTCTTGAAATACATCCCAGTGTCTGTGAATCTCTTTGGCTTTGGTCCATTTCTGGCTTCCAGTCAGGTTCCATGGCCCCTCAGCCTTCTGGTATCCCAAGTATTTAGCCTTGGCACTTCCTGGTACTGGTGCCACCCATTCTATATGAATCTCAAGGATTTTGCATTTCTGTGATTTTCAACCCTCTGACCCAGCCTGTATCTGGGTCTAACCAAGTCTGGTTCACTGTAAGACTCTAGGTCTAGGGGAGGAAAGCAAGCAAGCAAAAGCTCCTCACTGGAGTTGGGGAAGCAGGTTGTTGGAGCAAGATCTTTGAATAGTGATGCATAATGGTCAAAGGCACCACTTACAATCTTCCTGCTTTCCCAGGATTGGCAACTGGAACTCACAGTTGAGAACAAAAGGCACAAAGTACTTACATTCTAAGTTTAGAGAAATAGGAGCTGTAGTGCCAATCAGTTCCTTGCAAGGCTTACTAAGAGGTTTTTTTCAGGAGAACTAATACAGTAATCCCATGTCCTCTGTCAGTCTAATTTATATAGAAGGGTAGGAAATTCCATTTCTGAGAACACATTCTGCATAGTCATTTGCATCCATGTGAATTGATGTATATACAAGGTTACACATTGCAATTCATAATAAATTGGGTAAATAAATTAAGGCACGTACATACAACGGGATGCTGTACAACTATAAAGAATGAATGAGCCGGGCTTGGTAGCGCGTGCCCATAATTCCAGCTACTCGGAAAGCTGAGGCGGAAGGATCGCCGGAGCCCAGCAGGTCGAAGCTGTGGTGGCCGGGAGCGGCCACTGCACTCCAGTCTGGGCAACAGAGTGAGACTACAACTCAAAAAAAAAAAAAAAAAAGAATGAATGAGAGAGTTTTCCATGTATTAATAGGAAACTATCTCCAAGATACGTTGTTAAAATTTTTTAAATGTTTATAGCAGCATGTATAGTATGATACTTTTTGTGTAAAAAGGTGGAAAACAGGGACATATATGTATTTATTCCTCCTGTAAGCATCAAGAATCTCTCGGCTGGGCTCGGTGGCTCAGCCTGTAATCCCAGCACTTTGGGAGGCCGAGGTGGGTGGATTGCCTGAGCTCATGGGTTCGAGACCTGCCCAGACAACTTGGAAGCCTTCGTCTCTACAATAAATAAATTAAAAAAAAAAAAGAATCTCTCAAGGGAAGCATAAAAATTGATAACAGGGATCACCTAAGAGTCAAGTTTGTGAAGAGTTAGAGGACAGAGGTAGTGGATACCTTTCACTGCATATTTAAATTCTCTTTTGAACCACATGAATGTATTTCCTATTTTAAAAATTAACTCCTCATTAAAAAATGGAAAATAAGTAAATTGTCATGTATTGATATGGAAAGATCTCTTAGACATATGATGAAGTGAAAAAGTATAGAAGAATGTGTAGCATGTGTTATTTAAGTATACACATATATATGTATATACAAGGTCAACAATGAAGGTCACAAACTTATCCTAGGAAAAATGCTATATACCTCATTGCTAAATATCTACAGTCACCTTCAAAGCACTCTCCTTGGGAAGCTATACACTGACACCAGTGCCCAGTCCACCCATCAAAGCAATTTTGGAACTCTTTTTCTGAAATGGCCATGAGAGCTGTCATTGTATTGCCCTCGATGTCCTGAATGTCATCAAAATGTATTCCTGTCAATCTTTCCTTAATCGTCAGATGAGGAAGGAAGTCATTGGGGGACATATCAGGTGAGTAGGGAGGGTGTTTCAATACAATTATTTGTTTGCTGTCTAAAACCTCCCTCACAAACAGTGCTGTGTGAGCTGGGGCCTTGTGATGCAAGAGCTCCTTCAGAACCATTTTCGCACACACCTTTCTCAGGCTAAGACTTTCCTTTTTCTCTATCAATATTTATTTGATCTGCTATGCATCTCACAGTCAGTTGATGATTTTGACAAATTTTTGCCCTGTTTTCATCAGTTCTACTCATTACTGGCCATGCTGACCTCTCTTCAGTGATGCTTTCTCTCCCCTCAGAAAAATGCTTAATCTATTTGTACACTGCCCATTTTCTTCATGGCATTATCCCTATAAACTTAGACTAACGTGTCCCTGATTTCACCTCCACTCTTGCCAAGTTTAACAAGAAATTTAATGATTTTTCTTTTCTCTAATTTAAGCTCTGCCATTCTCACAATGGCACGCAAAAACATGCAACAACTATAATGAATGCCACTCAGAAAAACACTGCCACATGTCAACATGAACACAGCTGTGAGACACTGATATACCAAGGCCATGAAACCTTACTGAGTTGTTTGTACAGTGCTGCCAACATAAGTGCATGGTGGCAATTTACAGACCTCGTGTGTTTGTGTGTGTGTGTGTGTAGCAGGTATACGTGTGTTTGTTTGTAATAGCAGAACTTCTGTGACAGAACACAATGGCAATAGGATAGGCTTACCTCTGGAAAAGGAAATCAGATGGCCGGAGACAGGGAAGGAAGAAAATGAAGAGACAGCAGTGTTCACCAATTTCCCATTTGCTTCTTAACATTTCCTGGCCCTTTTGCAATTGGATAGGACTTTATGTCTGGTTTTGAACAATGAAATATGAGTACAAATGAGAGGTGCCACTTCTGAGCTGAGTTGGCGAAAAGTCTATGAGTGATTCTCCAGTATCTCACTTCTGGTTTGGTCTAGTAACTAGAATGGGGCTGAATATTTTGTGGGGGAAGAGTAGGCTCAGGCATGAGGAGTTGAGAATGAAGGCAGGGCCAGTACCAGTACAGTAAGCCCTCCAAATCTGTGGTTTCCACATTCACAGATTCAACCAACTGTGGATAGGAAGTGTTTTGGGGGAAAAGACAATTAAAACAATACAAGTTAAAAAAAAAAAACCAATATGGCATAACAATTATTTATATAGCATTTACATTTATGAGGTATTATAAGTAATCTAGAAATGATTTAAAGCATATAGGAGGATGTTCATGGGTTATGTGTAAGTACTACACAATTTTATATAAAGAACTTTACCATCCATGAATTTTGGTATCTGCAGGGTGTCATAGAATCAATCTCCCATGGATACTGAGGGATGACTGTATATACATGGCTAAAGAACATGTTCCTTATCATGCAGAGTCTGTCCTTTCAGACCAAGCTCCTCCTCTGAAAGGAATAGACATAAGAGAGTGAAGAATGAAGCCAATAACCTTATGTCTAGCAACATGAAGATAATCTGATTAGTGGATATCTCAACGTGATTGTCCACACTTTAATCTGATTATTGGTGACAAATGCCTCCAACAGCAACTTCCCCACCCATCTAGACCCATGGTCATTTTTCAAGAGGAGGGAAAGAATTGTAACTATTCTAGCCCCAAGGACCTCTGTTTTGCCACTGCTTATGCTATAATCTTACAATCGGTTTTCTCTCTGTGCCTCACATTAGTTTCTATTGCCTTCTCTTCAGGTTCACTGAACCTTTCTTCTGTAGTATCTAATCTGTTATATATTCTGTATAGTGATATTTCATGTCAGACAATGTACTTTTTGTCTCTAGAAATTTCTTTTGCTTCCCCCCCCCCAAGGTTTTTGTTTCCTTTTATATCCACATTATGTTCATGTATTCTTTTAAACCCTTGAGCATATATTATTTCTGATAGTTCTTTTAAAATTCTTGTTTAATTCCATCATCTGTCATTTCTGGGACTGTTTCTATCATGTGATTTTTTTCTGGGTATGACTTGCACTTTCTTTTTTTTTTTTTGAGTAGAAGTCTCACTCTGTCGCCCAGACTGGAGTGCAGTGGCCGCTCCCGGCCACTGCAGCCTCGACCTGCTGGGCTCCAGCGATCCTTCCGCCTCAGCCTTTCAAGTAGCTGGAACTACAGGCGCGCGCTACCACGCCTGGCTAATTTTTTTGATTTATTGTAGAGATGAGGTCTCGCCAAGTTGCCCAGGCGGGTCTCGAACTCGTGGGCTCAGGCAATCCACTCACCTCAGCCTCCCAAAGCGTGGGATTACAGGCTGAGCCACCAAACCCGGCTTGCACTTTCTTGTATCTAAGCATGTCTAGTAATTTTTATTGGCTGTTGGGCTTAAATTTCACAATCCTTAGTACTGGATGTTGCTGTATTCCTTTAAAGATTATTTGATGTTGTTCTGGAAGAAATTATTTGCAGATTAGCTTATTCTTTTCCAGGCTTGCTTTTAAGTTTTTGTTTCTGGTATATCTGGAGTAGCCCTCCTCTAAGTCTAGTTTAGTCACGCTATTCAAGTTTGACCTATCTGGGGTCTCTAGTGAATTTTCCATGTCAGCAAAGTCTTTCCACTGTGGCTGGTGGGAACCTGATTCAATCTCAATCTTGTGTGAGTTTTGGGAACTATTTGGCTTATGGTGCCCCAATAATTACTCTTTCTCAGTTCTTTGTTCAGTCTCAGAATTTCACCCTTTATACGTACACACTGTTAGCCAATGTCTCAAAAGGACTGCAATATAAATTTCCGGATCTCTTTTCTCTGTAAATCACTTTCCTATTTTTATCTATCTACTACTATCTATTATTTATGATCTCTGTCTCCACTCAGCAAGCCCACCAAGCTCTGTTTGGGCTTCCCCTTCTTGAGACACTGCCAGGAAATTGCTCCCAGGAAGAATGCCAGGGCAATTGTAGGTTTCATCTTGTTTTATTTCCTTCTCTTTGCCATCATAGGCTGTATTGCCTATTATCCAATATTTGAGAAGAGTTGTTTCTTTTTTGTCTAATTATCTAGGGTTTTTTTTTTTCTTAAATGGGAGTTAAGGGAGCATGCAGATTTATAGTAGTCATTCCTTTAAGGGCCACAGTCTTACACATTCAAAACTCCCTTATCAGGGATTATATCCATCTGTGTACTCCGCATTTTGGCTGAGAACAAATAGGACCATGATCAATAGCCCATGCCAAACTGGACTTAAGTTTTCCAACCAGGTACTAAGAACATTTTTGCTTGCAACACATTTGACAAAGTTTGTCTTCAGAACCAACTTCATTTTGTCTTTTTATCCTCAGGTTCCTGCAGTCTCTATTCTTTCTAGCAACATCTTTTTCTCAGAAGGTCTAAAACATTTTAGAAGTGATCAAGCCTTAACAGAAGAAAATGAAGTCCCAGTGGTGATAAATTGCAGCAGATGGTAGAGACTTTGAGGCAGGCGAGGAAGCCATCTGGTGGGATCCTTCTACATAGTTGCCTACTTGTAGACCCAGCAACACTCCTGATTTCAAGCAAATTAATTCCTTCCTTCTCTTACCAAATAAAAACACACCTTTGCTTGAATTGAGATCTGCTTCAGATGAGGGCTTTTACTGTTTGTCAGTAAAAGTTTAAATACTTGAATTTCATAATGATTTATGAATTGCATAAATCCTGTGACCCACCTTCACCCAGAGGTTGTGCTAGCCAAGTTGCTGGATTCCATATGCAAGCCTTCAAAGTTAACTGGACATTTTGCAAGTGTATGTGTGTGTGTGTGTGTGTGTGTGTGTAACTTCTACTGGGTTAATGTTCTGGTCTTGCCAGACATTCACAGAAACAACTCTGTTCTGCAAATGTCATGCCAGTGTCCATGTACGAAACCAGTGGGGCCACTTCTACCATTTAGTATTGCATTATCAGAACAAATGTCCCCCACCCCCCAGAATTGTAACATTTAACTCACTGATTGAACCAGACTGGGGGTTTGAATTATCTCTATCTCCATATGGAGTCATGGCTTAAGTTAGGCAGTATATATCTATGAACAAAGTTATAGTTCCAGGAACACATGGCCTGATAATAAGCATGTGAAAAATCAGCCTGATGTAAGCCATGTGCTTATTGAAATTGTATCCATTCTTCAAGGCTAACCTCAAATACCACTTCCTAAGAGAGGTTGTGAAGGTTAGTTTTACATATCAACTGAGCTAGGCTATAGTTCTGAGTTATTTAATCAAGCACTAATCTAGATGTTACTGTGAAGGTACTTTATAGATGTGGTAACCTCTATGATCAGTTGTGATCATTATTTTGACCAGTAATATGAACCTCATCAAATCAGTTGATGGCATTAGGAGCAAAAACTGTGGTTTACCAAAGAAGAAATTCTGTCTCAAACCTGCAACATTAACTCTAGCCTGAGTTTCCAGCCTGCCTGCCTGCCTGTCTGCCCTGTGGATTTCAGACTTGCCAGCCCCCATATCACACATTGCATGAGCCAATTTCTTAAAATAAGTCTCTGAATATATGTGTATGGTGTGTGTGTGTATGCGCGTGTATGTAAAATTGAGTTTGTTTCTCTGGAAAACCCTGACAGAATCAGAAGCCTTTTCTGACATCTCTAGCCCAGAGTGATTTCTCCTTCCTCTGATTTAGCACTTAACCATACACTACCTTTATTTTTGTGATTTCATGTCTTCGATCCCCAAATATTTATGGTATATATTTATAATATGCCCATACTTGTTAAAGGACAGACTAAGCTGCTATAATTATGAGATTTAAAATTCAGTGGCTTAAAAGAAAGAATTTATTTCTCTAAACATTTGGGAGGGTGAGCAGTCCAGGCTGACAGAGTGGTTCTGCTCCACATGGTCAGAAAGCAACTTAGGATCCATATTGTTGTTCTGTCGCCTTCTAGAGTGTTGTCTTTAGCTGATGATGGTCTCAAGTTTGTCTCCTGTTATTTGAGAAAGACAAATTTCCAAAGCCCTGTACATCCAAGTCTACTGGGCTACTGCTAGTTGCCCACACTCCATCTTTCAGCCCTCTTGGCAATGTATTTTAAAAATACTTGTGTTGCTTTACCTCCTACCAACAATACTACAGTTGGAATCATCTATCTTTCCATCACTGAATTTGCAAACCCCAATGCACTACATCTCTCATTGCATGTGAAAGATGGCTCCTGCTCTTTTCTCTTACCCTTCAATGTCGAGAAGACTATACCAACTGGCCAGTTGCTAAGAAAAAATGTAAGACATAAAACTATAAAAGTTTTTGGAAACAATAGGAGAAAATCCTCAGTATCTACAGCAAAACCTTCTTAGACTTGACATCAAAAGCATGAGCCATAAGAGGAAAAATTGATAAATTGATGGTTACCTTGAAGGACCTCCAAGAAACCTCAGGCTGGCCAAGTATCACTATAAGAAGTAAAAGCAACAATTCAGGGTCCTTCTCACTTCACTTACCTTCCTCTCATTTTTTACTCTCATCAGCCATACTGAGACTCTTCTTTCCTCTTTATTCCAGTTATCTCCCTAAAATCTAAGTAAAAGGAACATAAGCACCATATAAGACAAGGAAAGAAGCCATGGCAAACTCCAGTACTAAAATTACTGGGCAGAGCAAGTCGTAAAGGAGTGATGCAATCACCTTCCTTCTTCAAAATGCTTTTCCATGGGATAAAGCCATTCACTAAGGAGGAGGTTCTCCAAGTGTGTGTGGCCCCTGGACCAGCAGCATGAGCATCACTGGGAAACTTGTTAGAAATGCCAATACTCAGACCCGAGCACAGACTGATTGAATCATAAACTTAGGAGAATGGGGCTTAGTAATACATGGGGTTTTTTTGTTGTTGCTTATTTGTTTGTTTGTTTGAGTCGAGGTCTCGCTCTGTCACCAGACTGGAATGTAGTTGCACAATCATGGTTTACGGAAGCCTCAAACTCCTGGGCTCAGGTGTTCCTTCCACCTCAGCCGCCTTAGTAGCTGGGACTACAGGCACTCACCAACACACCCAGCTAATTTTTTGTTTGTAGAGATGAAATCTTGCTATGTTGCCTAGGTCAGTCTCTTAACTCCTGGGCTCAAGCAATCCTCCTTCCTTGGCCTCCAAAGTCCTTGGATTATAAGTACGAGCCACCACACCTAGTCTTGCAATATGTGTAATTAATAAGCCCTCCAGGTGACTGACTCAAGCTAAAGCTTGAGAACTACTGTAGTAAACAAATCCAGGGAAACTCCATACTATTCCACCTTGAGTACAAAGGTCTTGGAGATAAAACCCAAGTTGGTTATCTTGATACCTCATTCCAGAACTGTAGAAGAAGCTCCTCTGCTGGAGTCATGACTGTACATATCAATGCCTCAAGGAATCTCTCTGGATCACACCTACTGATCTCCTTCTCTTATTGCCCTTCTCAGTCCTCACCCCAGTCAGAACCCCTCTGTCTTGGGCTTGGTTTGGGCATCTCTGAATCTGTTGCTTTGTCTGTTATGTCTCTGGTTTCTGAACCAAACTTTCCACTGGATCCTGCCTGTTTCCTTTTTTTTTTTGAATCTCACTCCGTCACCCAGGCAGGAGTGCAGTGGCACGCTCATGGCAACCCCAGTGTTGACCTGCTGGGCTCAGGCGATCCTTCTACTTCAGCCTTCCAAGTAGCCAGAACCACAGGCATGTGCTACCATGCCTGGCTAGTTTTTTGATATATTGTAGAGATGAGGTCTCACCAAGTTGCCCACGCTGGTCTTGAACCCCTGGGCTCAGGCAAGCCTCTCTCCTTGGCCTCTCAAAGTGCTGGGATTACTGGCTTGAGCCACCTCATCTGGCCCTGTTCAAGTCTTTTTGCCCATTTTCTAATTGGATTGTTAGTTTTTTGTTGTTGTATTTTGAGAGTTCTTTATATATTCTAGGTACAAGGTTTTAATGAATATGTGATTTACATATATTTTCTCCTAGTCTGTATCTTGTCTTTTATCTTCATAACAAGGTTTTTTTATGGAGAAAAAATTTTCAACTTTGATAAAGTTCAATTTATCAATTTTTCCTCTTATGGCTCATGCTTTTGATGTCAAGTCTAAGAAGGTTTTGCTGTAGATACTGAGGATTTTCTCCTATTGTTTCCAAAAACTTTTATAGTTTTATGTCTTACATTTAATTTTGTGATCCATTATGAGTTAAACTTTTATATAAATATGAGTATTAGGCTGCAGTTCATTTTGTTGCCTCTGGGTATTTAATTGCTTCAGCACCAATGTCAAAAAGACCATCTCTCCTCTATTTAATTGCTGTTGAAAATTTGACAGAAATCTTTTGGACATTTTTGTGTGAGTTTACTTATGTGTTTTCTATTCCATTTTTGTATGTGTTTACTGTCTGCCAATACTGCTCAGTCTTGATTACTGTAGCTATAAAATAAGTCTTGAAATCATGTAGAATAATTCATCCTACTTTATTCTTGTTAGTTATTCTAGTTCTTTTGGCTTTATTTGTAAATTTTAGATAATGTCTATATCTACAAAAAATTCTGCTGGGATTTTGATAGGAATTGTGTTAAGCCTGTTTACCAATTTGGGGAGAATTAACATCTTATTTTTTTCATACCTTCTAATCCATGACACAGTATATCTCTCCATTTGTTTAGATATTCTTTGATTCCTTTCATTGAATAGTTTTCAGCCTACAAGTCCTGTACACATTTTGTTAGATTTATACCTAGTTAGATTTACACTTAAATATCTTTTTTTTTAAATGGATAGTAAATGCTATTCCTTTTTTTTTTTTTTTTTTTTGAGTTGGAGTCTCACTCTGTCACCCAGACTGGAGTGCAGTGGCCGCTGCAGCCTCCACCTACTGGGCTCCGGTGATCCTTCCGCCTCAGCCTTCCAAGTAGCTGGAACTACAGGTGTGCGCTACCATGCCCGGCTAATTTTTTTTTTGATTTATTGTAGAGATGAGTTCTCACCAAGTTGCCCAGGTGGGTCTCGAACCCGCGGGCTCAGGCAATTCACTCACCTCAGCCTCCCAAGGCACGGGATCACAGGCTGAGCCACTGAGCCTGGCTTCCTTTTTTTTTTTTAAAAGAGATTATGTCTTGCTATGTTACCTAGGCTGGTCTCAAACTCCTAGCCTCAAGTGATCCTCCTTTCTTGGCCTCACAAAGCCCTGGGATTACAGACATGAGCCACTGCACCTGAATGGTATTACATTTTTAATTTTCATATCTATGTGTTCTTGATAGAATATATAAATGCAGCTAATTTTTAATTTTTTAATTTTTTAGTTATTACAGGTACATAATAGATGCATATATTTATACAGACAACTAATTTTGTATGATGACTTTATATACTGCCATCTTATTGAACTCACATATTAATTCTAGAATATATTTTACAAATTCCTTGGGATTCAAATCCCAAGGAATTTGTAAAATATATTCTAGAATTAATATTCATGTCATCTGCAAATAGGAAAACTTATTTCTCCCTTTTCAATCTATATGCATTTTATTTCCTTTTCCTGCTTTTTTTGCACTGGCTAGAACTTCCAGAACTATGTTGCATAAGAGTGGAGACAGCCCTGTGTTGTTCCTGATGTTAGTAGAAAAGTGTATTCATTTACTAGGGCTGCCATAACAAAATGACATAGACTGAATTGCTTAAACAACAAAAATTTTCTTTTTCACAGTTTTGGAGGCTAAAACTTCAAGGCCAAGCTGTTGTTAAGTTTGGTTTCTTTTGAGGCTCTTCTCTTTTGCTTGCAGATGGCTGCCATCTTGGAGTATCTTCACATGATCTTGTTCTGTGCCCATGATGTCTTTCTGGGTCCTAATCTCCTCTGCTTATAAAGACACCAGTAAGATTGGATTAGGACCTAACTTAACGGCTTCATTTTAAATTAATTACCTCTTTAAAGCCCTATCTCCAAATACAGTTACATTCTGAGGTACTGGGGGTTAGGTCTTCAACTTATGAGTTTGGGGACATAAAAAATCAACCCATAACTGAAAGTAATAATGATTTCACCATTGAGTATAATGTTAACTGTGAGACTTTTGTATTTGTTCTTCATAAAATTGAGGAGTTTTTCTTTTATTTCTGTTTTCCTGAGAGCTTTTATTGTAAATGAGTGTTGAATTTTGTCAAATGTTTTATCTGTACAAATTGGTATGATCACTGGTTTTTTACTTTTAGTTTGTTAATATGACAGAGTACACAATTATATTCAAATATTGAACCATCCTTGCATCCCTAGAATAAACTCCATTTGGTCATATTGTATACTTCTTTTAAAACATTACTGAATTCTATTTTCTATTATTTTAAAAGTATTTTCTCATCTAGATTCATGCTGGTTTACAGTTTTATTTTTGTTTTTGTCAGTCTTTGTCTTGTTTTGCTATTGAGTAATATTAGCTCCCAAATGAATTGAGAAGTGTTTCCCTCCTCTTTTATTTTTCTGGAGATTATGTGGAACTAGCATAAATTCTTTAAATGTCTGTTAGAATTATCTGATAAAGCCTTCTGGGCTTGGAGATTTCTATTTTGGGAGTTTTTACATTAGAAATTCAAATTACTTAATAGTTACAAGGTAATTCAAATTATCTATTTTACATGGTAAGAATTGGTTTTTTAAGAAATTGGCTCATTTCACCTAAGTTGCCAAATTTCTGAATGCAGAGTTGTGTTTTATTTTCCCTTATTATTATTTTAGTGTCTGTAGGGTCTATAATGATATTCCTGTTTAATTCCTGAAATTAGTAATTTGTGTCTTCTCTCTTTTTTCTTTTGAGTAATGCTAGAGGTGTATCAATTTTACTGATATTTTCAAAGAACCAGTTCTTTGTTACATTGATGTTCTCAATTTTTTAAAGCATTATTGAAGTATAATGGACAAAATTGTATGTATTGAAAGTGTACAAGCTGATAATTAGATACACATATACATTTTGAAATGATTACCACAATCAAGTTAATTAACACAATTATCATTCCACACAGTTACCTTGTGTGTGTGTGAGAAAGAGAAGTATACAATACTATATATATATGGCAGTCTTGTTTTTAATTTTTAAAGGTATCTCTATACTGTTTTCCATAGTGGTTGTTTACATTCCCACCAAAAGTGTGTAAAGGTTTCATTTTATCAACATTCTTGCAAACACTTGATATCTTTTGATTTTTTGATTAGAAACATCTTAACAAGTATGAGAAGATACCTCATTGTGGCTTTGATTTGCATTTCACTGACAATTAGTGGTGTTGAGTGCCTTTTCCTGTACCTTTTGGCCATTTGTGTATCTTTAGAAAAATGTCCATTTAGGTCTTTTGCCCATTTTATAAGCAGATTATTTGTTTTTGTTTTTGTGGTTGCTGTTTTGTTTGCTATTGAGCTGCATGAGTATTTGTACCTTTTAGATTTTTGTCCCTAATCAGATATATTTTTCTCCCATTCAGTAGGTTACCTTTCCATTTTGCTGATTTTTCTTTTTTTTTTTTTGAGTTGAAGTCTCACTCTGTCACCCAGACTGGAGTGCAGTGGCCGCTCCTGGCCACCGCAGCCTCTACCTGCTGGGCTCCAGTGATCCTTCTGCCTCAGCCTTCCAAGTAGCTGGAACTACAGGCACGCGCTACCATGCCTGGCTAATTTATTTATTTATTTATTGTACAGATGAGGTCTCACCAAGTTGCCCAGGCGGGTCTGGAACCCACGGGCTCAGGCAATCCACTCACCTCAGCCTCCCATGGTGCGGGATTACAGGCTGAGCCATCGAGCCCGGCTTGATTTTTCTTTTGCTGTGCTAATGTTTTTTAGTTTAATGTAGTCTTTCTTGTTTATTTTTCTTTTGTGGCTTATGCCTTTTGTGTCATAACCAAAAAAATCATTGCCAAGACCAATGTCAAGGAGCTTCTCCCTTTTGCTTCTAGGAGTTCTACAGGTCTTACATTTAAATCTTTAATCCATTTTTAGTTAGTTTTTGCAAGTTGTATAAAGCAGGGATCTAATTTCATTTTCTTGCATGTGAACATTTAGTTTCCCCACACCATTTTTTTGAAGAAATTATCTTTTCCTATTGTGTATTCTTGAAGACCCTGTTAAAGACTGGTTAACTGTGTATGTGTGGGTTTATTTCTGGGCTGTCTATTCTGTTGGTTTGTGCGTCTGTTTTTATGCTGGTACAATACTGTTTTGATTACTATATATTTGTAATATAGTTTAATTTCAGGAAGTGTGATACCACTAGCTTTATTCTTCTATCTCAGGATTGTTTTGGATGTTTAGGGATCTTTTGTGGTTCCACACAAATTTTAGGATTTTTTTTCTAAAAAAATGAAAAATGACAATGGAATTCTGATAAGGATTACATTAAATCTATTGGTTGCTTTGGGTAGTATGGACATTTTAAACAATTTTCTTCTCATCTATGAACATGCAATCTTTCCATTTATTGGTGCCTTCTTCAATCTCTTTCATCAATGTTTTATAGTTTCAGTGTAGAGATTTTCACCTCTGGTTAATATTCCTAAGTACTTTCTAAATGCTATTATAAAGGAGATTGTTTTCTTGATTTGTTTTTTGGATAGTTCATTAGTGTGTAGGAACACAACTGATTTTAATATGTTGATATTGTATCCTGAAGCATTATCAATTTTATTAGTACTAACAGTTTTTCCCTTTAGCCTTTAGGATTCCTATATATAAAATCATGTCATCTACAAGTAGAGAAATTTTACTTTTTCCTTTCCAGTTTAGATATCTTTTTTTCTCTTTTTCTTGTCTAATTGCTTTGAGAAGGACTTCTAGTACTATGTTGACTAAGTGTGGCAAGAATGATCATCCTTGTCTTATTCCGGTTCTTAGAGGATAACCATTCAGCTTTTCACCATTGAGTATGATGTTAGCTGTGAGCTTGTCATGGAAGGCTTTTAATATGTTGAGGTACATTTCTTGTATACATAATTTGTTAAGAGGTTTTTAATTATGAAACATATTAATATTTTTCAAATGCTTTTCCTGCATTTATAGGGATAATCACATAATTTTAATCTTTTATCCTGTTAATGTGGTGTATCACATGTATTGGTTTTTGTATGTTGAGCCATCCTTGCATCCCAAGGATAAACCTCACTTGATCATGGTTTATGATCCTTTTAATGTGCTGTTGAATTCTGTTTCTAGTATTTTGCTGATAATTTTTTCACCTATGTTCATCAGGGACATTAACCTGCCATTTTTAATGCAGGCTTTGTAAAGTGGAGTTGGAAGGGTTGTCTCCTCTTCAATTTTATGAAATAGTTTGAGAAAAATTGGCATTAATTCTATAAATATTTGGTAAAATTCACCAGTAAAACCATCTGATCCTGGGCTTTTTGTTATTGTTGAAAGATTTTTGATTATTGATTCAACCTCCTTACTAGTTATAAGTCTATTCAGATGTTCAGTTTAAACATGATTCAATCTTGGTAGGTTGTATGTTTCTAGAGACTTGTACATTTCTTCCAGTTTACACAGTTTATTGGTGTATAATTATTTATAGTAGTCTCTTATTATCCTTTGCATTTCTACCATAGCAGTTTTAATGTCTCCTCTTTCACTTCCGATTTTATTTTTTGAGTCTTCTTTGTGTTTTTCTTATTTAGTCTAGCTAAAGTTTTGTCAATTTTGTTTGTCTTCTCAAAAAAACAGCTCTTAGTTTTGTTGATCTTTTCTATTGTTTTTCTAGTCTCCATTTTATTTATTTCTTCTCTGATATTATTTCCTTTTGTCTGTTAACTTTGGGCTAGTTTGTTCTTTTTCTCATTCCTTGAAGTGTAACATTAGTTTATTTGAGATCTTTGTTTTCTCTTAATGTAGGCATTTATCTCTATAAACTTTCCTCTTAGAACTACTTTTGCTACATCCTATACATTTTGATATATTTTTATTTTTACTTGTCTCAAGATATTTTTAGATGTCCCTTCTGATTTCTTCTTTCATTGATTGTTCTGGAGTGTGTTGTTTAATTTTCACATACTTGTGGATTTTCCTCTTTTTTTTTTTTTTTTTTTTTTTGAGTTGGAGTCTCACTCCGTCACCCAGACTGGAGTGCAGTGGCCGCTCCTGGCCACCACAGCCTTGACCTGCTGGGCTCCGGCGATCCTTCCGCCTCAGCCTTCCAAGTAGCTGGAACTACAGGCGCACGCTACCACGCCCGGCTAAATTTTTGATTTTATTGTAGAGATGAGGTCTTGCTTGCCCAGGTGGGTCTCAAACCCGCGGGTTCAGGCAATCCACTCACCTCAGCCTCCCAAAGGCATGGGATTACAGGCTGAGCCACCGAGCCCGGCTTCCTCTTATTATTGATTTCTAGTTTCATATCATTATGGTCAGAAATGACACTTGATATGATTTCAATCTTCTTAAATTTGTTAACTTTTTTTGTAGTAGAACATATGATCTATACTGGAAAATGTTCCATATGTGCTTGGGAAGAATGTGTATTCTGCTATTGGATGTAATGCTCTGGATAAGTCTGTTAGGTTGGTTTTGTGTACAGTGTAGTTCAAATCAAATATTTCCTTATTGATTTTCTGCCTGGGTGATTATCTGTCCATTGTTGAAAGTGAAGCATTAAGGATTGTACTATTATTGCATTGCTGTCTATTTCTTCCTTTAGATCGTTAATATTTACTTAATATATGTATGTGATCCAATGCTGGGTGCAGACATATTACATCCTCTTGATGATTGACTTCTATATCATTATATAATTACCTTTCTTTGTCTATTGTTAAAGTTTTGGACCTAAGGTTTATTTTGTCTAATATGAGTATAGCTACTCATGCTCTCTTTTGTTTTCCATTTGCATGGAATATCTTTTTCAATTCCTGCACTTTCAGTCTATGTGTGTGTCCTTAAAGGTGAAGTAAGTCTTTTGTAGGCATCATATAATTGAGTCTTGGGGTTTTTTTCCCCCATTCAGTCACTCTATGTCTTTTTTTGAGGAATTTATTCCATTTACATTTAAAAGAATTATTTTAGGTAAGGTCTAAACTTTTGCCATTTTGTTAATTATGTGACTGTTTTGTAGTTACTTTGTTCTTCCCTTCCTGTCTTCCTTTGTGGTTCAGTGGTCTCCCATAGTGGTATGCTTTGATTCCTTTCTGTTTATTTTATTTTTATTTTTTTGAGTTAGAGTCTCACTCTGTCATCCAGGCTGGAGTGCAGTGGCATGCTCCTGGCCACTGCAGCCTCGACCTGCTGGTCTCGTGTGACCCTTCTGCCTCAGCCTTCCAAGTAGCTGGAACTACAGACACTTGCCACTATGCCTGGCTAATTTTTTTACATTTATTTTAGAGATGAGGTCTCGCCAAGTTTCTCAGGCTGGTCTTGAGCCCATGGACTCAGGCAATCCTCTCACCTTGGCCTCCCCAAGTGGTAGGATTGTAGACCATGCCCAGCCTCTGTTTGTCTTTTGTGTATATACTACAGGTTTTTACTATGTGGTTACCATGAGTCTTACATATAATATGCTAACTTATAAATCTTAACTTTGATTGCACAGAAAAACTCTACCCTTTTACTCCTCCATCCCATTTTATGTTTTCGATGTCACAATTTATATCTTTTTAAAAAATATTATATATCCATTAACAAATTATTTTACCTATAGCTATCTTGAATTTTCACCTTTAAATTTTATACTATAATTAAGGGATTTATGCAACACTACTACAGTATTTGTGTATTCTTAATTTGACTATAGATTTACCTTTACCAGTGAGTTTTACACTTTCTTACATTTTCATGTTTTTATTTAGTGTCCTTTCCTTTTAGCTTGAAGAAATTCTGTTAATAATTTTTTTGTAAGGAAATTTTAGTGGTGATGAACTCTCTCAGCTTTTCTTTGGGAATGTTTTTCTTTTTCATATCTGAAGGACATAATTTCTGGGTAATATTTTTGGTGGAGAGTTTTTTTTTTTCTTTTAATACTTTGAATATATTATCTCATTCCTGACCTGTAAAGTTTCTGCTGAGACATCTGCTAATAGCCTTATGAAAATTCCCTTGTATGAGATGAATCTCTTTTTTCTTGCTGTGTTCAAAAATTCTGTCTTTGAATTTTGACAGTTTTATTATAATGTCTTTTTGCAAAGTTCTCTTTGGGTTGAATCTGTATGAGCTTCATATACCTGGATATCTGAATCTATCCTCTGATTTGGAAAGTTTTCAGATATTATTTATTTATTTCTTTTTTTTTTTTGAGTTGGAATCTCACTCAGTTGCCCAGACTGAAGTGCAGTGGCACACTCCCAGCCACTGCAGCCATGGCCTGCTGGGCTCTGGTGATCCTTCTGCCTCAGCCTTCCAAGTAGCTGGAACTGCAGGTGTGTGCTACCACGCCCAGCTAATTTTATTTATTTATTTATTGTAGAGATGAGGTCTTGCCAAGTTGCCCAGGTGGGTCTCGAACCTGTGGGCTCAGGCAATCCACTCAACTCCGCCTCCCAAAATGCGGGATTACAGGCTGAGCCACCCAGCCCAGCCCAGATACTATTTCTTTAGACAAACTTTCTGCCTGTTTCTCTCTCTCTCTTCTTCTTCCTCTGAAACTCCCATAATGCATATATTGGGCTGCTTTCTGGTGTTCTATAATTCACAAAGACTTTCTTAACTCATTTTTATTCTTTTTTTTCTTTTTGCTTCTCTGACTGGATAATTTCAAATGATCTGTCTTTGAGTTTAATTAATCTTTTCTCACCTTGTTCAAGTCTGCTGTTGATACTCTTTATTGTATTTTTCATATTGCTCATTGTATTCTTTAGCTCCAGAACTTTTCTTTTTAATAATTCCTATCCCTCTGTTGAATTTTGCATTTTGTTTACTGTATTATTTTCCTCATTCCATTAAGCTGTCTATCTGTGTTCTATTGTAGCTAATGGAATATCCTTAAAACAATTATTTTACATTCCTTGTCCAGCAATTTTTAGATCTTCGCTTCTTTGGGATTGGTTACTGTAAAATTATTGGGGTTCGTTTGGTGGTTTTATGTTTCATCAGATTTTTGTTTCTTGTAGCCTTGTGTTGATGTCAGTGCATTTGATGGAGTAATCATCTCTTACAGATTTTGCAGGCTGGTTTTGATGGGAAGAGATTTTCAACGTGGTATGAGGGGGAAGGGCACTGGCTAGATAGGGTGATGGTTTCAGTTCTGGGGAAGTCCTAATGGCATAATATATGTGTGGCTGTGTTAGCTGAGGTAATCATTATAAAGATGACAGGAATCCTCAGCATGCATATAGTTGTAAGGTATGTGGAAGTCCTGGTCCTTGGACAGCACAACAGCTTATTCTTTTTTGTGGGGGTGGGGCACAGCAGCATCTCCCTCTCTGAGAGGTCTGTGGTCACAATGACTTGGTTATCTCAGTTATAAAAGCTGCCAGTGTCTTCGTGTCTTCTGCAGAACAGGCCTTTGGGGTTGGTACCAATGAACACCAAAGGGTTCTCCACTGTGCGAGCTGTGGGGAGTCTGTGGTTGTTATAGAGGCTATTAAAGTCCTCAGCAGCAAAGACTGCTAGAGTCCTCTGCTCAGCAGGCCACTGGGGACTGCAATGGCACCCAAGGCATTGGCTCATAAAGATGACTTTCGCCGGGCTGGGTGGCTCAACCTGTAATCCTGCGCTTTGGGAAGCCGAGGTGAGTGGATTGCCTGAGCCCGTGGGTTCGAGACCCACCTGGGCAACTTGGCGAGACCTCATCTCTACAATAAATAAAAAAAATTAGCCGGGCGTGGTAGCGCGTGCCTGTAGTTCCAACTACATGGAAGGCTGAGGCGGAAGGATCGCAGGAGCCCAGCAGGTCGAGGCTGTGGTGGCCAGGAGCGGACCATTGCATTCCAGTCTGGGCAACAGAGTGAGACTCCAACTCAAAAAAATAAAAATAAAAATAAAGATAGCTTTCACTCTTCATTTTTATTCCTGGTCATCTCTGGATGTCTCTACCAAGCCAATATGCCTAGCAACCCCTTCTGTGTGGTTAGTTTTCTTTTCTGCTCCACTTTGTTGCTATAATTTTTAATTGGACTTTTGAGCCCTCCCAGGGCTATTTTCATTCATGAATAAATATCTCATTTTTTTTTGTCAGGGGAGGAAGTGCTATCTCCTACTCTTGCTGGCATCACTTCTCTCTGTTGTTCTATTTTTATTTTATTGATTATGCTTTTATCTTTATTATTTTATTTTGCTTGCTTTAAAAAAAACTTTCTAACTTCTTGAGTTGGAAACTTAGATAATTGATTTGAGACTCCTCTTCTTTTCTAATGTATGCAATTAGTGGTATGTTTTTAAAATCTCAACACTACTTTATCTGTGTCTCACAATTTTTGATATATTGTATTTTCATTATTTCTTTAGTTTTCAAATGTTTAGAGATGTTCCTGCTGCCAATTATTAATTTCCAATTTGATTCCATTGTGGTCAGAGAACATTCCTCTAATTTCAATTCTTCTAAATTTGTTAAGGTCTCTTTTATTGCCCAGAATATGATCTATCATGGTACATGTTCAGGAATACTTGAAAATAATGCATATTCTGCTGCTGTTAAGTGTTTTGTAAGTGTCAGTTAGATCCTGTTGTTTGATATTATTGAGTTCTTCTATAGCCTACTGATTTTCTGTCTAGTTTCTTTATCAGTTGTTGAGATAGAGGTATTGAAGTCTCCAACTCTTCAACTATAATTATATATTAGTTTTTCATCAATTTTTTTCAGTTTTTTCACATATTTAGCAGCTCTGCTATGGGGTGTATACATATCTAGGATTGCTATGTCTTTTGGTGGAATGATCGCCTTATCATGTAAATCCTCTCTGTCCTTGATGTATTTTTACTCTAAAGTCTACTTTATCTGATGTTAATGTAGACACTCTTGTTTTCTGATTAATATTTGCATGATATATCTTTTTTCAGTATTTTACTTTCAACCTGTTTCTATCATTATATTTGAAGTGAGTTTCATTAGACAATATATAGTTGGGTCATCTTTTTAATCCATTCTGGCAATCTCTGTATTTTAATTGGTGCATTTAGACCTCAGTTAATTTATTTAGTTTATTTTTTATTTAATTTCTCTGTTTTTTTTTTCTTCTTTTTCTGTTTTCTTTTTCTTCCTATCCTGTGGGTTGCTTGGATATATTTTAAAATTCCATTTTATTTAGTTATAGTTGTTTGAGTATATCTCTTTGTTATAATTTTTAGTGGTTGCTCTTGATGTTACATTATATACACATTATTATACTGAGACTTTCTATATTTTCATTTGTTTCAAGCATGCTCATAATTTCTTATTGAAACATTTTATAAAACTGTCTTAAAATCCTTGTCAGAGAATCTTAACAATTCTTTCATATCAATGTTGGCATCAATTGATTTTTTTCACTGAATTTGAGATCTTTTGGTTCATGATGTGACAAGTAATTTTCAGTTGAAATCTAGGCATGTTGAGTATTATATTATGAGACTTCAGATCTCACTTGAACCTATGTTTTCACTGGCTTTATCTTCCCTGTTGTGACAGGAAAGGTGTGGGTACCACCTCTTTATTTTCAGCTAGGGGTAGACATCTAAGTCCCTCAGTCTCCATTGATGCCCAAGTGAGTTAAGGGCTCCATGTTACTGCTGAGTGGGAATGGAAGCCCCAAATATCCTCTAAGCCTTTACTGATACTTCCCTGGCTGAAAGGAGCAGGAGTGTGTCATTATTGCTTCCCACATGGCCTCCACTGTCTCCGAGAGAGGTGGCCTTCTGTTGATGATACATGTTCTTACCATCCACTAGCCCTCCTCTGACACCACATAGTATAAATGTGGGAGGGGGTGCTTCATTAATAGAAGTTTGAGCCGGGCTCAGTGGCTCAGCCTGTAATCCCGTGCCTTTGGGAGGCTGAGGTGAGTGGATTGCCTGAGCCCGCAGGTTCGAGACCTGCCTGGGCAGGCGAGACCTCATCTCTACAATAAATCAAAAAATTAGCCGGGCGTGGTAGCGCACGCCTGTAGTTCCAGCTACTTGGAAGGCTGAGGCGGAAGGATCGCCGGAGCCCAGCAGGTCTAGGCTGCGGTGGCCGGGAGCGGCCACTGCACTCCAGTCTGGGCGACAGAGTGAGACTCCAACTCAAAAA